>BMAO01008990.1:0-49406 GCA_019973975.1 Trichonephila clavata | reverse complement strand
ATTATCTTTACAGAATAAACAACAATGAGAGAAGATGCCAAATCCAATATCCTGAAATTACAAGAACAAAGTAGACTACACTACAATAAACATCGCAAAGAAGCAAGAAAATACAAAGAAGGTGACAGAATTGCAATCAAGAAAACCCAGTTTGGAGTAGGTGTGAAATTGCGACCAAAATATTTTGGCCCATATGAAGTCGTGAAAGTTCGTCCAAACGAGAGGTACGATGTAAAGAAAATAGGAAGACAAGAAGGCCCAAATTTGACGTCCACATCTGCTGATCTGATGAAACCATGGGATAATCCCTAAGACTTTTCTTTCCAGAACTCTAATGACTCTATTTTTTTTCCTCTATATACTCAAGGAAATTTGAACTTTAAAAATTTGTTTAATCTTTTTTTTCTTTTCAGTTGTAGTATTTGTATAATTTTTACTTGCATATTTTCCAGCCTGGTCGGGGACCGACCACATCAGGATGGACGAGTGTTGTATACGCTCAGGCGACACCAGCGCCACTCTCTGTAAACCCCCGGATGTAAGCGGGAGAAGGGGTAGACTTACTCTTCCCCAGCAGCGCGCGCCTAGTCAGGTTTAACAACCTGTAGATGTCATTAAATATCCTTAAACTTTAACGTCTCTCTTTCATTCAACATACCCCTAGACACCACCCTCTCTGTTACATATATAAGATTATCATCAATCGAAAAAAACTCAAGGGCTTTGGGGGGTCTCGACCCCCCCCCCCGCCCCTTGTGTGCGCCACTGCATCAGCCCCTTTACATGGTAGATCCATAAGCACAAGTGCTCAAACCCACTACTTGAAGAACACAACGTCAGCCGTGAGTTCGTGATCCTGACCACTCATCTACTCCTAGAACTTCCAAAACTAAAGCTCTTCCTATAACGTAATCATTGGGATCGCCAGAAAATTAATTTTTTATGTGTTTGAAATAAAATTCAAGTTTAATTATAAACAAGATATCAATCATTGGCATGGCCAAGTAATTTTAGCGCGTTTTTCACATGTTGTATTTTACAATAATGAAACTAATGAACTTTTTACTAACAGAAAGTAGTGTACTGTACCACTCCTCTAAATGTACTACTATTGAGCTAAAAAGAAAAAATTCTGGGAAAATTTTGTGGAAAACTCGAGAAATATTTGTGGAAAATTTAACTATAATTCGGCTCATCTAGGGCACAAATGCGACCCAATGCCGAAAACCCGAGGTCAATTGGTTGCTTATTGGCTGAGAAAAAGGTACGACAAAATATGGAACGAAGACGAAGATGAAATTTGCGTCCTAATAGCGCTTTTGTTCCACTACGTAAAAAACGCGCTAAAAATGATTTTCTTCCCTCTAATTAAGTCGTCAAATATCTTTCATGGACAAAAACTCAGAGATATTTACGTTACTGATTATCTAATTGAGAATGGTTATAAAGTAGAACGTCATTTATCTAAACGTTTATTATCCGGAGCGTCAAATATCCGAACCAAAGTCCAGATACGCTTTCGAACAGTGCAATGCTCAACATTTGTTTCATGTGAGGCCAAAAGTGACGGGAAAACCCAAGGTGAGGGGTATTTGGGGAATTTCAGTTGTGTGATTTGGTAAACATCTGCGCGGAATATTAGGTCAGCTTGTTTCCAACTGAAGGGGTGTATACGTGCACTTTTGTTGAGTTTTGTTGATGTAGAAACCTGGATGGCAAGCGATACAGAAGACTGGATTTCAAATGCTAAATGATGACGAGATTGTGACTTCCGTGCAAGAAGAATCCGACCCTGACGACGATGAAACGGATGAAGACGAGGACAACAACAACAAAAGTAGCAAATTCTGACGCGTTTCTGCGCTAGAGACAGCTATGGAGTGGTACGAACAACAATCAGAGTGCTGTCCTACTCAACTACTGCTGCTGAAGAGAATTAGAGACCTTGCATTGAAAAAAAACGAAGGTGCACAATGGTACAGCGAAAAATAAGTGATTATTTTCCCCAGTCAAGGTAAAATTGCGACATTTTGAACTTATTTTGCTTTTTCTTCAAGTATGTTCCCCGCATATGATGATTTTCAATATTTGTATTGTGTCCAGTATTATGTACAGCATTGATCGCATTCGGTTTTCGGTTATCCGAACAATCGCGTATACAAACGGAGTCCAGTCCCAATTGATTCCGATAAACGACGTTCTACTGTATATACAGTCGACTCTCGAAAATTCGAAATTGGAAGGACCAACAAAAATCAAGAATCCGACTCTTGATAATCGAATTATCAAGAGTCCGAATTATCAAGAGAATAGAAAAAAATTCCCAAAATACACGAAGAGAAATTTTTTTCGAACACATTTAAATTTGAAACTATGCAATAAAACAAAAATTGTACAAATGTATAAAATTGTTTTAAAGTACTTTTAAAAGGTAAATAGTATACAGTATAAATATTTTACACAAGTCAAAAGTCTTGAATTAAAAGGATACATTCATACACAATCTACGTATCTTTTCTTCCCACTAGCGGACCATCCTTTCTGAACACATGTGTAGCAAGGCCACGTGTTAAACGAAAGATATGGAAGGCTGATAACAGTTGCGGTTGGACTGTTGTCCACTTCAAGGAATGAAAACAATAAAAATGTCATTTCGCCTGAGGAACCGAAAAACACTAAGAAGAAGTAGCGGACAGCTGGTTATCAAAGGGGCTACGTTACAGGGGAGACACGTAGAGACAACACAACACAAAACTTGTAAGCTCTAACCTGTTTATTACAGGACTGCACATGATAGTGAGTGTTCGAATGATCGATAGTTTTATAACATAGCTTCGAAAAGAGTGTTGTAGTCTGCCCAGCCACTGATTTTACTTCTAAGTATTGAATGTACCCACGTGTATTGATTTAGTTCTAAATATCAAGAGTTTTTCTAGGGACTGAGCATATACTTCGAATCATCGAGAGGTTCGTATTGTCGAAGGTTTGAATTATCCAGAGTCGACTGTAACTATTTTTCCTCAATTCACCCAATCATAACTGAGGATAAGTTCTGTAAAGTTAAACAATATGCTTATTTTGAATATCAGGAATAAATAACGATTAAGAGCCGTCCGATTTAAGATTAGGCTCTTCTGCAATACGAAATAAAGCTCACAGTCAAATGGGAAAATGAGAATACAACTTTAACAACTGGTACTGCGTCACACGGAGAAGCAACAGCTGTACTGTATAGAACAGGGGTACTCAACCATTTTTTTTTCCTGCTGGGCCGCATACATATGCCAGCTATTTCACGCGGGCCGCAACTGAAGATAAATGGGGGTGGGGGAAGGAGAAATGCTTTATGACCAAGATAAATTTGGAAATTTAACGTGTCGAAAATTGATCAAAATATTATAACTCCTGTTTTGGTTTTTTTAATTATTATTTTTATATTTTTTATTTTTGCCTCTAACACTAAACTAGAAGCATTTACAATTTCTGCATCAGTAAACGGGTTTTCATATGATTACCAACAATATAACAAACTTCATATAGGATGTCTTTGTTACCCCAGTGATATTACCACTGACAAAACACTTTGTTGCGGTTGCAAAGAAAATTCAAGAAAGCCTGTTTATCACCTCTTGCAAGAGATCTTCGAGGAAAAGTGTCATTGAATGATTCCTGTTTATTGGTATTTTTTTAAATACAGCACTTTCGTTACAAATCAAACAAATACTGATTCATGTTTGTTTTTTAACTACAAAATAGTCAACCTCAAAAAGGAAACGATATATTTTCTTCAAATATTTTTCGTTTGCTAGGTATGAATGATAGTTAAAAATTAGTTCCACTCATAAAATTGTCGCTACTCCACAGTTGTCAGTTATCACTAATCGTAACCGTTCCAAAAATTAAAAAAAATATCTATTCAACCCATACAACACCAACAGCGAAAAGCAATATTGATATATCTGATTTCTTGACAAAAAGAGTTTCCCCCAAATTTTTAATACAATGTTCTTAAATAAGTGAATTTCTCAGAGCAATGGACCATAACCGGGCTACTTAAAAAGGCTCAGTGGACCGCAGGTTGAGTATGGCTGGTGTAGAATGAAAATGCGGATGAAACAAAATTATTGACAGCATAAAATTTTATGCAAAATATGACCATCATCTCAAAAGCTTTTAAAAGTCAGATGACAACTGACTAATAGCTAGTATCACCAACGCTAACGGTAATAATTTACTCAGTTTGTTCCTTCACTACTATTCTAATCGTGATCAAAAACAAGCAAATATGCCTTTTCACAACTTAATTACACAAAAAGCCGATTTTTAATGAAAAACCATTGCTGTTTTATTTCGCACGCATGAATAAATGAGTCGTCAAGGTACAAAGAAAAAAAAGAAAAAGTGCTCTAGCATAAATAAAGAAATCAGTGTTTGGGTTACCTAAACGCTTATTTTATTCCGTTCAGAAAATATATAATCACACACTCTTAAAAACTTCTTCATTCCAAATTATTATTTTAATGGTCATCAATGAACGGAAAACGGCTCCAAAGGGCTATTTTCGCGGATTTTGCAACATTCCATTTCTCGGACGGTGACCTCGCTACAAAAACTCGTTGAAGGAAGAGGAAAATAATTTAACGATTCTGAATTTCGTACCAAGGTACACACGTCTTTGGAACGAACTATATAAACTATCTTTACATATTCATTTTTTTTAATTATGTTGTTTAAATAGAGCAATTCGTGTCAGCCGGGCTCCTTTCATTGCATTTTTTTCTTAATTCTTTTGTAAAAATGCTCTCAATCTATCATCATAATAACAAACTAATTTTATTATTTTATTTATTTATTTATTTATTTATTGTTGCGTAATTCTACACCAGGCTGTTCTTGTAAGCGATATGTTTTTTTAAAAAAACAAAGGCGTTCTAATACAAGTTCGAATTACTTTGATTATTTACAATCAAAAATATTAAATCATGGTTTGACCTGTTTCAATCAAGAATCATCTCATTTTTCTGAGTGGACGTGGTAGCCAAGAGGTCAAAGTCATGGCCGATGTGTCATGAATTCGAGCCCAGTGCCGCTGAAGACCCACCGTGTAGAGAGGCTAACGCGCATTAAATCTATCGGGGCTCAAACGTCCTTCTGTTGGTGTGGTGTGGAAGTTAGGGGAGGGGGTGCCAGCTCAGGTGTCATCCGCGTCACCTGACCATGGTTCAAAATTACGAGGTCAGTTGCCAAAAGCCTTCGTGTAGCTGAATAGGGCACCGTTAATATTCATTCATCATCATCATCATCACACGTTTTTTTTATTCCTGTAAGTGATCGTTAATTAACGTCACACAAGAAAACAATACGAGAGCTACTGGAGACGGGCTTCATAAAGTTGAGCCTCGGTGAAGTGACGAGGACGACACCTCAGCTGTCACCCACTCCTGCAAACGAGAGAACTTTTATATACAACAGATTTAATGTGTATCAACCCCTCCACACGGCAAGTCTTCAGTGGCTCTAGGGCTCGAGCGCCGACCCCGAGTTCGGGACCAAAACCACAAGGCTACCACGGCCACTTTGTATGTGGGATACAGTTATATTAAGGATCGGCAACCTATGGCACGAAATATAATTTTCAGTGGCACTCTGCACTACTTCACAAATGTGTCAATGTTTAAGTGGATGTAGTTGATAAATTTGTAATGGGCCTTATTTGATAAACATCTTTAGAATTTTGGACATTTACGGAATTGCGAAAAAATCTGAAGGAGATTTTTTTGTAAAATAATGATTGTCATTGCTTGAAGAGAGAAAATAGCACGTACTCTTGCTTTCCGTTTTTGGTTCTACGTATCCAAGTAAAAAAAAAAAATTTCTCATATAAAAAATATTTCAAATCTGCAAAGAAATCATTTAACAACTGAAAACTCAAAATCGCGTCAAATTGAAAGTCACAAATTATACCCCTGATTTTTGCGATATGAAAGTTAAGCGGTACAAGTACTAGGTGCGCATTAAAATTTTTATTTTTTTATTTTACTATAATGAAGGGAAATACTTTTTTTTATGTTATTTATTTCTTATTATACTAAATATGTTTAAAAATACATCATATATGTGAAACTTTATTTATTTTTATTTTTGTTGAAGAAATAGTTATATTTTAAGCTCCTTAGAAATATTTTTAAATGATGCAAAATTAATATACAATAAAACTATAAATTTGAATTGTTGACATCTGTTCTCTAACTCTACATGTATTATCGATGGAATCGATTTGTGTCCTACTGTGTGACACGTTAAATCATATTGGTAGATTGGTTTGGCACGCCTCAGCTAAAAGGTTGCCCCCCTGGGTTATATTCTACCTTTCCAAAGTTTCACACGATTTTGATTCACGGGGTTGGCAATTTTTACAAATGTTCACCACGAAATTTGCAAATTACTATCAAGGTGGGGGGGGGACATTTTCATGTTCACCAATCTACACTTAAGAGAAAAATTAATAGAGAGATAATGTATAGAGATTCAAAAATCAACTACCTTATCAGAGATTCTCGAGCCATAGATACAACATTTATTCAAAAATTATTTCCATATATTTTTAAGCATTTTCTCTTGAGGAAGCTTTACACATGTTTGAATTATATTTCGTTAAAAAAAAATTCGAAGCACTTTTAAAGGAAAAAAATATAAATATTTAAAATATTTGTAAAAGAAATTAATATGTAAAATGTTCGTTAAAATGTGTTAATTCGCAGAAAAATTGCTGTTTCGCAAAATCATTAAACCTTGAATGGAAACATACTTAAATATAGCATTATTACAAATTTTTCGTTTGGAATTATGCTATATTTAGGCCACAGTGATAAGCCTTTGAAGGAAGCGTTCTACTCTATCAAAAACACCACGAAGAGTAGCGAAACCCCAAATCAGGCGGGTTACTACAAAGAGGTGAACCACCCTGCCAAAAAAAAAAAAAAAGGAAAAGTAATTAAGGGTATACTTCAGCCGTAAAGGAATGGAAAAGGGGTGAACGAACACCCATATGTGAATTGTTCGGTGTATTTATTTTCAGAATGAAAGGTTATGTGTGTGTATGTGCTCCTTCTTATGTATTAAAAAATAGAGGGAAAAGGTTTTTGGAGAGAGTTAATCATTTTACCCAGATGCTGGCCTTTGTCGGAAGGCATCGAAATTTGAGAAAATTACTCTATATTTTGCTAAGAATGCAACTAAGTCTTAAGGAAACATGCTTACACGCAAAAATATCCCAAGCTTTTCAATTTGAAGATATAGTCTACTTAACAAAAAGTACTGAACCTGTGTTTTTCTTTTGAGAAGCTTAGAAAAAAATATGACTGTCTACATTAGTAAATATTTCATTATTATTAGTAGTAGTACATAGATAGTTTTCTTAGATTTTTATCTGTTTAAAATAATTTCTAAATATTAATAAGGAATGTCACACGATCCCATCACAAATTTGGGGCAAAATGATCAAATTTCATTTTTTTTTGGGAGGGGGGCTAAAATGTTGAGGTAATTAAATAAAGTCTATATTTTCTCTCTTTTTTTTTTCATTTTAAAATAAAAATTCTTATTTCTTAAATAATAAAATTCAATCTGATTTTTTCCCTCCTTTTTGAATCTACAATTTACATTTGAATATTACTGAAGATACTCACATCAATAAAATTCAATTTCATTCATAGAAATCGAAATAATAAATAAAACTAATTTTAAAAAGAGATTTAAAAGTAGAAAAAATTATTATTAAATAATATAAATTATTAATTAGTTGTAAAAGAAAGTAACAAGAAACATGTTGCTTCACAGTGCGACGTAAAGTTAAATAAAACCAAATCCAAATAAGTCATGTTTTTGTTACAAATTTTCGATCTATTTTCCTTCTCGAAAAAAAATTATTAGTTATTTTAGAAATTCTTCATATTTTATATACGATTCTATAATCAATAAAGAACGATTTCATACAGAGTATTTCAATAATCTTACCTACTTAGGATTAAAAAATCCAAAATTCATAACAAATAAAACATTCCAACCCCTTACGCCGTAGAGACCCCACTAATGCCAGTAAAATAATTTTAGTTCAACACAGTAGCGCACACTAGAATTTTTCGGGAGGTCGAACGTCCACGAATCTCGTATCATACCCCAATACGCCGCCAAACACATTCTTTTAATTTTATCGATTGTCGGGGGGAAAAACAGTAAAAAATAAAATTATTGAATAAATAATTAGCGTTAAAAATAAATTATTAAAAATATATAATTAGTTAAATTACCAGAATTATATTTATTTTACGAATTAAATATGTAGGATTATAATCAATCAAAAAAAATCAAGGGGGGTCCAGACCCCATGCCCCCCCCCCCTTTAGACTCCTCTTATGAGCGCCACTTGTTCAACACAAAATGACGCAACTTGTCGATAAATTTAGTCAGTACTTCAACTAGTCTGCAATAAGGACAACTCTGTTGCATCATCGAGAAAAAATAAATCGATTTTTGAGGTGGTCTCTATAAGACACCGTTTTTAACGTTAATTCATCAATACTTTCCAAAGGAGATAAATTCTCGTTCAGTGGCGTAACGGAGAATATTAGCCCCCCCCCCCTGAAAAGTCAGGTTTTAGGCCCCAAGGATCTTACAGAGGACTACAAAACCATAACCTTTGAGCCTCCAAGAATCCTGCTCCCCACCCGCGGACGTCTTAATGGCATGAACCAACTGGGCCCGGGCCCACGGCCTCGCCCTTGATGGCGGCCTCGTTTCGTTCTCGACTCTGTCTTAATAAGATCATGATCCGGATAATTTTAATGGTCAAATATTATTCCCGTACATATTCTCCGAAAAACAGGGAATTTTAAACTGCACGTCAGCTGGCAAAAATGGTAAGACTGTATTATTTTGTGATGACCGTTGTCCATGTCTAGGCCGAATACCATAAACAATAATTTAGCTCATTCAGTCGAAATGCTTGGAACCTCCTTCGAACCGGTTTGTGCCTAGGTTTTTGAGATTGGGAGTCGGGCACAGTTATTTGTTTCAAGCTTCTGCTTAGCCGCCCATCTGGTATAGTGTTTAGTGACGCTGGCTGTGGTGCCGTAGGGCCTGGGTTCGAATCTAGGAGAAGGTATGAATGTTTGTATAGTAAACCTTTGTGGCTTTAAATTCCTTCTTTCTTTGTGATGTTTACTTCTGTAAGCCCCCGTGTGATATTTTGTGGTATACGGGGATTTATAAACGTTCTCAATAACATTTTTAAGAAACTACCATTTGAACGAGTATTTGACAATACATTCAATACTGTCTATTTTTAAAGATCTCAGGGGAAGCCTACTTTTTCATAGTGGCCCAGGGCCTCAAAAAATCTTCTCTGGACCCCAGGCCCTCAAAGAGTCTCAAGACGTCCCTGCCCCCCTACCCGTGATGCGGGATTTTGTGGGGGTGTACGTTATGCCACGGATCTCGTATTTAAGCACGGAATGACGCAACTTCTTTATAAATTTAATATCTGATCTCAAACAGTCAACAATATGGATATTTATATCACATCACTGAGCAAAGAAAAAAAAGCGACTTTTCTAATAGTTTCTAGAAGCCGCCGTTTTTAACGTTCATTAATCCTTCCATATCTGAATGTGATACATTTCCGTACTGACATTTAGCCTCGCGCGTTCTGTAAAAGAAAGAAGATAAAAGAGGATAGAATAGGCATATCTAATTCCACATGTCGCCGGCATTGCGCTTAAAAAAGGGAAAACAAAAAGCAGAGACAATCTATTCTACCGCATTTTTAATTCAAAACCACAGAAACTCAATCCGATTCCTCCCCCTTCCCCCTCAACCTTTCGTTCAACAGAGAGACCTGAATACGGAAAGGGGATTCTGAAATTACGTGGCAAAGGCGTTCAACTAACTGTTCCAAGGTTGGAATAACGCCAGACGATTTTGCTCTTTGTGCTCTGCTTCTCCAGGTATCGAGCGGAGGGCGAAGGGGAAGTGGTGGGCTAAGTCACGTGACAACCCTCATTCGATCGCCTGACGCAATCCACGCGAGTAACATCGTCATGTCTAGCATCAGACGATTTATTCCACGTTTCGTCTGCTTCGAAAAATCCGAAGCGCGGGAAAGGGATCGAGTCACGTGATATTAAAATACTCCCTGATTTTTTTTTTCACTTTCTCCTAGTAGTAGCGTCTTCCTTAAACAGATACAGAGATGTGCCAATGTCAGCTGTGAGAAAATACTGCAGTCATCCACAATGAGCTATAATTAGTTTACAAATAGTATACAGGCCATTATAAAATGTATCGAGCAATGAATTAAATAACCATTCTTCACTGGTAAAAGATATATAATCAAATCAGAATTAAGAGAATAAAAAGAACAGTAGTCTGACAGTTACGACACCTATACTTTCAAGTTTCATTTTTTTGATTTTTGGGTGCCGTAAAATCCAGCGTAAGCGTGCACCTATTCTTTAAAGCTGCTATTTTTAATTTTTAGATATATTTGTCGATAACGGGCACCCCCTTTTTTATGAAGATATATGAAATGCTCGTGAGCATTTGTTTTTATGTTTTGAAATCATTTATTCAGGTATTATTCCAAGCTTTAGAAAAAAAAATAGTACACCTCTAGAACTATAACCCTTTAAGTTCATAAGGAATATCGTTTATGTTAAATAAACAGTATTTCGATCTATGCAGAAGGAAAAAAAAATTTTTTTGCTTATCTTTTTTTTATTTTAAAAGCTATCATTTTTATACCCAGCGTATAACGCGCACCCTTAAAATTCGCTGTTATTTTTTGTGTTAAAAGAGCACGTTACACGACGGATTTTACGGTAGGTATTTTGACTGCCCTCTCCTTGTCAATGAATTGATAAAAATAAGAATTACAGTATTCTTTCAAAAGTATTCTGAAAAGTATACAATACTATTTCTTATTTTACAATGTTTTTCCCAAAAGTGTCTTGTGTGGTTTTAATTTCTGTTAAAATGCGCATAAAATTACTTAAGTAGATATCAAGGGCATACACAGACGACTTCTCTTATGGAAGGGGGAGGGGAGGGAATCAAATCTTACAAAACACGTAAACGAAAGCGCTAAGGGGTAATCTCTACGGTAAAAATTTAAAATTTGTTGGTCTATGGGGGGTGAACTCCCAACTCCACCCCCTTGTGTACGCCACTGGTTGATATGCAAAAAAAAAATCAAATCCGAATTATTCATTTCCGTGAATATTTTGAAGGAAATGTACTTAAGAGTAAAGATGTTAGCTTAGGACTCTGCAACACAGCGGTCCCCAACCTTCAGGCCATCCAAAAAACATTAAGTTATTTCCTTTTAAAAAATTTTAAAAAAACTGTGGTGCATTTCTCTCGGGATTTTGCGATTTTCCTTGGAAATCACTTAATTTCGTGTGAAATCTCCTCATATTCTTTTTTTTTTTTGGTGTAACCGTATTTTATTCTGAAAACATATTTAAATACTAAATATGAGGGAAGAATAATCTTTTCCCTCAGTGTGGGGAGGTCGGAAGGAAGATTAGCTATATTCCTAAATAACTTCAATTAATTTTCAGTATCAACAGCAACGCAAAATTTATTAACCAAATCTAGAGGTGCACCCAAATTCTAACTGTGAATTAAAACAGCGAGGCAGACAAGATACGAGAAGACTATAAACAACCAGATCACTTACGTCTAAGCAATACCTTCAAAGTCTTAGCGACTAATCTAATTTGACTTCTATTTGACAAATCGACAACTTTAATATTACAATATTTAGCTACTATGTGTTTTGATTTAAGAAATTTTGTCACGGGTCGATTCGGAATTTTCCAACTAACAAATCCTCTTGGGGGTGGGAATGATCTTTAAAATTAAATTTATTGAAAACCTTCCTGCGAAGCAGATGCGAGTATGCAAATTAAATCTTATATATAAAGATTAACTTTCGAATTAGAGATTGGAAGGAGAGAGAGAATAGGGATAGAGAGGTTAGATTGCAACGGCTAGCATTATTTGATCAAATGTGAAGTAAGGTGTGAATAAATACAGTATATAACAAACCATTTTATAAAAGCAATGTAGTTGTTGTTGTGTCCTTCCCGAAGGGAAGGAATGAAATTTGCCAGGGCCCGTGAGACAGATGATAGATGGCGACACCACCTATCTCCACCTCCACAATTTAGGCATGGAACTGGAGGGGAGGGAAATATTCTCCAGCCCCGTGCACTCGTGGTTTCTACTACGACTGCCCAAAAGACTTTCGGACCCACTGATTTAACGAGCACTTACTCCGTGTGTACTGGGAGGGTATTTGATGGCATCGGGCATCGAACCCAGGCCCTCCGGTCTGGAGTCCGATGCTCAAACCACTTGGCTACCCAAGGCCCTGAGCAATGTAGTAATCAAAGAAAAGAAAAATGTATGACTGAAAGGCCACTAGTTTTACACGTAATGAAGGAAATAACATGAAATATCCATGTTCTTAGCAAGACTATTATATATATCTTTGATTTTTCGAAAAAGAAATCTGCGTGGGAAAAATGTGGGATCTTAAGACATTTTTGATCTATAAAAGAAGCAGATATCAACAAGTTATTTATGGCTGCAGTTTCGGAAGTTAGTCTGCTTACAGTACTCTAAGTCAACGTGTTGAGAATAAATGAAGCAGTTGAGTGAAACATCTGTTCAGGCTTCCCTCCTACACCACTTCACTCACTCCCTTTTCTTTCACCTTTTTTTTGCTGAAACTGGTTTTTGTGCAAAGAAGCGTAACATAAATATTGAACTCTCCTTTATTAAATGAATAACTTATCACATTGTTATCAGCAAGGCGCTCTAGAAAAGGCTATACGCGTTTCCTTAACACAGATCTTTCTTTATAAAAAAAAAAACCGACAGTGAAGGAATGGACAGCTTTCTGGTACTTTTTTGGAATGTTACAAATGCAGGAGATTTTAAGTAACCACAGAAATTATAAATAGTATTAACCCCAACTAACCGGAATGCTAAGAGTCACACACAAGAAGTAGCAAAAAATTACTTATAAACTTTATATACTAGAAACCTCTTTTTATTGGAACTCTTCTGCCACTTTCTTGTTCTAATATTATACATATAATCAATAATCAAATACTAAATGGCCATAAATCTAAAGCAGCAAATTAATAAATATAACAAAACAACATATATCAGGGGTTGGCAACCTTTTAGATTAGGCGTGCCAAATCAATCTACTAATATGAACATATAACACAAGGAGTTGTCTTAATTTTTTCACACGTTTTATTTATTTTAACACGATTTAATTACACATTATTACGATCAAAAACAAATAACTGGTTCTCTGATTTAAAAAAGTAAACGAATTATTCTTAAATATATCTGAAGAGTTATGTAGAGAATAAAATAAATAATTCCTGATTTAAAAAAAAATCCAGCAGCTGTTCATTTTTTAAAAAAGTAATTATTGAAAGAAAATCTTTATTGGAACTCAAACGTAAAGAGGATAGGTCTTTCTAGAGAGGACAGCGATTTCATTGGTCTAAATTCGTGTGACGTCACAGACTCACATGATAACTGCAATCAAGTGCTTCCAGTCAATCAGTCCCTGCGCTTCGCTATTGCCAAATTTTGCCTTCTATATACAAACTTTCTTTTAAGAAAACATATAGACCAAAAATAAAAACGCACGTACGTAAAGAAACTGAGCTTGATTTTAAAGTACATACGCGTAATGTAAGAACTATTTTCTAGTTTTGAAAAGCTTTCTGATGTATCTTATTACTTGAAATAGCTGCATAGCCCGGCGTTGCACGGGCTTTCTCTACTTTTAGAAATTTTCCCTTCCTTTCACAAAATCAGCACTTCCAATATTCTTTTTCGAAATTACTTTGACTTCTTTACTTCTTTCCCCTCCGCGTTACCCGGCGTTACGCTGGCTTTTACCGAGTGTCATTTCTAAAGTTCAATAGAGAACACGTGATTTCATTTATCACGTGATCGTCTGAATTCGGCCCATTTACCTCGTTTATACACAAATGCACTTATTCATATAAGTAGTGACGTAATTATTAAATATTATTTCCACAGTTTTTAATTTAATGTTTTTGTTGGTTTTGATGCAATATGTATGCGTTTCAGATTTTATTTCACTAATTATTTTACAAATGAATCAAATACTAATGCTTTATGTCTAAGTGTTGTCAATGCACTCATATAAAAATTTATACTATAGATTTTGCCTCACTTTTTTGTACTGATTTTCGAATTGAATAAAATTTATTATTTCATCTTACACAATTCTTGGATAACGTGGAATCCACCCCTTCCCTTTTTGCTGTATAAAATTGTATACATATATATATATATATATATATATATATAGCACAATTTTTTTCCAAGGGACATATCTACCGTGTAAATAAAAAGATTTAGTGCATTTGATCAAAATTTTTTGGCATCAATTCATATCGCTTAACAAGAAACATTTACAGATATTTCAATAATCGTACAATCTGAAATTCTTAAACTCCACGGTGAGCCATTTTCTATCTGTAAGAAACATTTTTCCTAAAGAGACAAGCTACCTTTTTTCCTCATAATATCATTTATTTTGATCATTTCCCGGTACTAGAATGTGGGCTTTGTTCCTTTCGAAAAACGTTTAATCGTTCTTAGACATTAAAAATAGAACGCGCGTTTCATCCTTTTTTTCTTTTTCTCCGTGAACAGATGGTAATCTGGCATACACAGGAAGGGGTCTGAATAAAATTCTTTTGGGTAACGTATTTGTGACGTACTTTTTCAGATAAAGCACGTCACAAATAGAATGTCAAAAAGAAACAATTTTAATACCACAAAAATTATTCCTGCTATGAAGAAGCACGTGGAATGAGTTTAACTCATTTTTAATCCCTGAACTATAAGAAAATATCACTTACATACAAATGATTATATATTTCTGCAAATTATAGTTTAATTATTTTTCTGGTAGTATTATAATCTCGTGGCAATGAGGAATTATATAAATGGGTAGCAAAAAGGGTTTGAATTTTGATAATATCAAATCAAATAAATTTTAAATCAGAAAATTTTTCAAAATGCCGATATTGAAAGATAACGTGCTTATTTATGAAGAATGTTCAAACACTAGATAAAAAAATTTAAATACAGCTAATCAGATTTTTTGTGAAGTCAGACGAGAAAAAAAAAGAGGAGAGGGCGGTACGCGGAGATGTTCGGATACAAGCTACAAACGTTTTATTAAAAACTTCGTAGAGGAATTATTTAGTGTCAACTGGTGACTATATAATTCAGAACCCCGTTTAGAGAAAGACTTTTACTCAAAGTTTTACGAAGTTATTTCTTTTTTAAGATGAGACAGTGTGGAGGTCAAGAAAATGAAATATTAGTTTTGGTGTAATCTTTTTTTATCTAAAATCCTTAAAATCCCCTGACTAAATCAGCTATGTCAATTCGTAAAATAAAACTAATAACAAATTAAATTAAATATTATAACTGCAAACAGATTTAATTTCTTACTTCTACCTCCAATTTTTCAAAAAATTTTACATATACATTCAGTTGTGTATTTAACTTGTCTGATTTTACAGATAATTTAAATGTATAAATATTTACTCCATATATTCGTAGCTTTCTCAACAGTTAAAAAAAAAATTTAATTCTAATTTTTACTTAATTAAAAAATTTACCAAATTGATTTCTTTTTTCATTTTTTTTTCGCTCAATATTTTTTTATGTAGATTCCAATTTGAAATCAACATTAAATAGCACAAATTATCTATCAGCATTATAAACTGGAATAGTTCAGAAGTACTATACAAACGTGTTTATAAAAACACACATAACTTTCTACAAGTATTTTCGTGACATCGACAAATAATTATTATTCTATACGAAAGTCACATATTAATAAACTAGAAAAAAAATAATACACAAAGTCTTTAAAAGTATTTGATCTTAAAGAAGATAATACTAAAGAGAAGATTAAAACAGAGTACTAATTATGGAATATTGTACTAAATTTTAATATTAATGTTAAAATTCAAATGATAATGACAACACTTAGTAAATGGTATTAATTACACGTAAAAATAAGTTCTAAATCCCATGGGTGGCAATCCAGGTGATCAAGATTTTACCCATAACATCGTTCAATTACACATGTTTCCATTGAATTTAAACCCTTTTAAATATAATAATCCTCATTAATTGTTTTAATTGCACTAAAAACCAAATTACAATTAAGGGGACATAATACGATTCAATTGACAAAAATTGGTAAAAAAAATCAAAAATATTTTTTTAGCATAATTTTTTTTTTATATACTTTTGTATAACCTCCCAAAATTTGAAAGTTCTAATTTTAAAAAACGCAGAGTTGTGATAACTTATACGTTTGTTTTTGTTCACATTCCTTGGCAAATCAAAACTTTAAACTTACTTATCTCAGAAAGATAAAAAAACTAGTTAGACTTCATTTAAAATGCTAAGGCTTTTTTTCAATTGTGCCTAATGCTTTGAATTTTTTTAAACCTATTGCTAGTACATGTGTAACAAAAGTTGGTATGCATTTTTGAATCAAAGCAATACTTATTTTTTAAAAAATAATTAAACTCAGAATTTATACATTTTTTTAAGAAATTTTCAATAAGCATTCATAAAAAGAAGTATTGTACGAATACCAATCATGTTATCGCAAAACCCATATTAACTTTTGTTATGCATAGTTTGACGTACTTGTAAATTAAATTTCATGCGTGTACGTAAATGTTTGTAGGAGGAGTAGCATTTTGAAATCACTTCACAAATTTTAAGTTTTTTCTTTAAAAAATTAAATTTCTAGCTTTTTATGACATTTTGAGCACACAATCTGTTTTACATAGTATAGACGTATAGGAGACAACCAAAAAAATTTTTGAAAATTCTTAGATTAAAATTTTCGTTTAAATCGTACCATGTCAACTAAATTTAAATACTCAAAAAATAGTACACAAAGCCTAGTTATTCATAACCATTCGAAAATGTCCCATGGCTGAAAATCCCAAAATATTTCAAAGGTGTTTTCAACCCCATTCTAGAATATGCAATGTGAATTTATTAATATCATAAGCAAAAGGAAATATGTTGCTGAACCCGTCAATACTTAGACTAGTACCTAGGATGAATGTACTTGAAATGTCCTTCATCCACGTGGCACCGGGGGAGGTTCGGTGAAAAACAAAAAGGTAACAGCTTATTAGGAACAGGTTCCGTGAGTTGTACAACGCCCGTGTTGATTCGGAGAGATCACTCGCCTTTGGACACTACAATATTGACCGGTTCGTAATTCAGGTATTTTCAAAATAACCTTGTGATGTCTCAGTCTAGTTTTTTTTTTTTTAAATAAAAGTATCATTCCAGTCTATCGTATGCTATGATTAATTATTACGTTAGTTTAGCTTGTTAGTATAAACTTTGATTTTAGGTATTTTCAACTAAATTGTGGGAAAGGATCATGAACTGAATTTAAAATAAATTTTTGTTGTATATTTTAAATGAACCCTGCGTAGTGCTTCAGTTATAGCACATTAATAATTATCAACTTAACTTCAAAATACATATTTTTGATTATTTAACGTCATAAATATATTTATTTCAAATATTGCTATTTGATATCAATTAACTATTTCTATTTAATATTAACATTCTGTTATATTCTCTATTTGAATTTTATGTTCGAAATGAGATCGAAAAATAGAATTAAAAAAAACCCGCTTTGTGCATACTATGAAATTCCAGTTATCTTCTCTTTTTAGCCAATAAATATACGACAGTTACATGATGAGTCAGTGTCCATTTTTCCCTCTGTTGCAAGAATGTGGCCTTGAGGAGTATTTAACTCTATTGGAATACAATAGCACGCGATATTCGTCTGCCCGTAGTAAAAAAAAATTGATTTTTATCTACTATGACCGACAAATACGTATATTTCTGATATTCTCTCTCCCATAAATATCTCAAACTATTTTTTGGCAGAAGAATTTTGTACAAATACACAGCAGCACCATTTCCAGATTTTTTTTTTTTTTTTTTTGCATAGTTAATTTCTTATTAATAATCTCGTGATTTCTCAGTTGAGCTTGAGTGAATATTAACGTCGCACTTTTCAGCTACTCGATTGCTTTTAGCGACAGACCTCGTAATTTTGAACCATGGTCAAATGACGATCACGACAGCTGAGCTGGCAACCCGCTCTCCTAACTACCACACCACACCAACGAGAGGACGTTTGAGCTCTTGACAGATTTAACGTGCATCACTCCCCTACACGGCGGTAAATCAGCGGTACTGGGCTCGAATTCATGACATGCCTACTACGAGTCTGTTACCGCGGCCACACGTGGTTTCTCAGTATGTTTTACTAACACTTATACAAATTTCTGCTCATATACTCACACTGTGTTTTAATTATTTAATTAATTAACTTAATTTAATTTAACTCAGTAATCCAACTGAGATGTTTCATCAGTTTGATTTACTTTTATTTACTGTTTTTTATACAATTACAATAATGCACTATAATTTGTTCACTAAAGACGTCACGAAGGTTTTTACATTATAGAGTGTTATATAAATTGTTATTCTTTAAATTTTTTGTTGTTTCTTCTTTTTACATTTAGTTTTAAAACTTATTGTATGTGCATGGTTGATAGCACACACATACAAGTCAATTATTTTATTGTATTCCGAGATAAAATACTTATGCAGTAATTTACCCACAAATATTTTTTTGTTCATCCATTACGTGAAAAACATAACGAATGTAGCCCAGTGTATACGCAGAGAGTTGCATTGAAATTATTATTGTCAGTGGCAAAACGAAGAATACTTGTGCTTTACTGCAAAATCAGGTTTTGTGCCCCAAGCCCAAATACGTACAAGGCGTCAATCAGGCTTTGGACCCCCTAGAGTCCTCCCCGCGATGCGGGGGTTACGGGGTTGTACGTTACACCACTGGGTGCACACAAGGTTGGGGTTCGGGCAGGGGCGTAGCTACCGCCGTATCAATGATTAGGGGTCACCAAGCTTTAAGGGCCCCAAAATGTGTAAGAAAAAATTCGTTAAGTGTTAAGGGGATCCAAAGGAAGGCCCACAAGGAATTTAGACACAGGGCCCACTCAGGACTAGCTACGTCAGCGGGCCCGGGGGTTCAACTCCCCCCCCTCCCTCTCATAGAACAACAGAGTTTTAATTTATACCACTAAGATGAACCCTCGGGGCTTTCGTCTACGGGTCTTTTAGAATGTAACCCTCTCCTCTATAAGAAAGGTCTGTGTACGCTACTAATTATAATAATGTTCTTCCATTTCGGAATCGATAATTTAAATTTCATATAAAAATATCTGTATTGATGAAAAGGTTAATATTATATATATACCGTATATTCCGGCGTATAACGCTTCCTTTTAACACAAAAACTAAGATTGAAATTTATGGGTCAATGTTATATACGCAGGGTATACAAAAAATAGCTTGAAAAATAATGGAAAGAGGAGCATAAAAAAATTAGTCTTCTACATATATCCAAATACTGATTATCTAAAGAAAATGACATTCCTTTTCAACAACGAAATACCTCATAAAGTTTGTCCTATCCCTCTCTTTTCTTGTGCTTTGGGGCTGCAGTTTCAGAAGCATACCATTGTTCTAAAAGCCTGGGATAATAATTAGAATAAATAATTTCAAATGAAGAAGCATTGCACATGTACTTTTGAGGTTTCTTCGTAAAAAAAAGAAGAAAGAGCGCATTATATAGCGAATACACTTAAAAAACTTTTAACAATAGCAGTTTGGAAGTGTACGTGCGCGTTATACGCAAACGTATATTTAATTAAATAAAACATATTTATATTTGCTTCCCATTCACACATTCAATTCAACATTTTATAATATAAAAACTAATTTAATATTCTACCAGAATGTCAATGGAAACATTTACATTTTAAATAATACCACAATTAGTTTCTCCCAATTCATGTCTTCTCTTTTCATCTTTGCTAATCTGTATTCGGCGAAAGAGGCGGATGCTCATTCTTTATGCCAACATGACTAGCACAACAAATAGGTTGTACTCGAGATACCGCGTGCTCGCGCGGTTTCCCTATTTGGTAAATAAACTTCAGGAAACCCGTTCCATCTGAAACAGTGTCGCGCAGCCCGTTATTCGTGATTGAATTGTATCTACTTTTGTTTTCCATAAAACACTGAAATCAGATGAACAATAACACGCAGATCCAGTTATTTTGCGTTTTCTCGAAGCAGATAAGAATGGAATGTTCCATGTGTTTTTTTTGGGGGGGGCCGTTTGCAAAGGATTTGAAAAATCATCTAAGCTGTAACGCTTCGATGAACAATGAACTTCAAAATCAGAGTTTGTTTTTTGACATGGAACAATATTTTTTAACGGATGTATCCTTTTCAAAGGTATTTTCATTACAAAAACCCTGTTTCAAAAATCTTATCATCTGAATTATAAAGTTTTCATTAAAATAAGAAAAGCTAATTAATTATTGTAATTTTTTATGTAATTGAAAGGCGGCGGCAGTGCAGGTTTGGTGCTTAGGGAGCCCGGAAGGGCCCAGATAAGCTGGACTTTACCGGATCCAAGGGCCCCTCCTTGGATCCGCCAGTGCCAAGGGGACCCGTAGATCTTCTGCGCCCAGGGCCCGAAATGAGTTAAAACAGGCACTGGGCAGCGGAAATCCAGTGGTAATGATCGCAAATAGTGCCTGGCATCGCCACAGAATACCCGCCATGTGAAGTACTTGATGTACGTTAAATCTGTCGAGGCTCAAAGGCATAGTGTGAAATTTTAGTGAGGGGATGCCAGCTCACACAGGTGTCATCCTCGTCGCTTAACCTTGGTTTAGAATTGCAAAGTTCGCCGCCACTAACCCTCTGTTAGCTTCAGAGTGCGACTTAAGTTGAAACCAAATCAAATTAAGTAATGAATCATGCGCTATTTTGACGAATTTTAACAGATGTTAACCTCGTGTTTTAACAGATCAACGTAACGAATACCAAATGTTTTTTTTATCACGCACACCTAAAACAAAAATGATGAGTTTAGTTTCCCTATATATAATACGTGTATGATCAAAAATCAAATTATTAATTATTTATTTTAAACAATACACACCCACTTGCCACTTAAATAAAATTATAAGTTTATATTTAGAATTAGAATTTAATATGAGCAACGTGTAGTAGCTTGTTATTAAACGATCAGAAATATCCCCCCCCCTCCTCCCCAGGTCGAGATATAGCCTACTGGTTATGGTTTATATTTTGAATTAGAATTTAATTTGAGTAACGAGTAGTAGCTTGTTATTAAACGTTCAGAAATATCCCCCTCCTCCCCTGACCAAGGTAGCCTAGTCGTTATCATCACGAACTCGAGGCCAGTGTATCATGAGTTCAAGCCCCAATGCCATTCTAAACCCGACGTACAGAGGATATGATGCACGTTAAACCTGTCGAGGCTCACAGTCCTCTCATTGGAGAGCTGTTGTAGTTTGGAGAGAGTTAATGTGTCGTCCTCGTCACTTGACCTCAAACTCACGTTAATCCTTGTGTTACTTCATAGTACGATATTAATACACACTCACTATAACCCTCCTCCCCCCCAAAAAAAATCTTATTTCCCTGTGTCTGGGTCTGAACTTCCTAGACGCTAATGAAATCAAATAAAGCAACCAATGAGAGAATTTCGGACTCCCATGACACACGACCAATCACTCACAAGTGATAGTGAGTGATCTGCAATGATGTATCCCCGTATCCCTTTGCGAACCCTAGAGATATGCGTATGCAAAGTGGAGTATGCGTACCCCACATTAGAGCACTTGATTAGCAAATTTTTAAAAAAATAAAAGTCAATTTTCTAAAAAAAATTTTTAATAATATATTCTTTAAATGACTTATACAAGAAATAGGTCATATTTTGTAAAATACTGTTTTATCGTATGGTACAAAAATACATTACGGATTATACCATAAAACCATTAAATTTCTTTTACAATGACTTGGAAGTATGCAGTGTAATTATAATTAAATTTATAAAGTAATTGCTCTTTATTTAATTACTCAATCTATACATCAATTATGTCACTTAACAAATGAAAATATTTTTACAGACACGGAACTACTATTATTAAGTTTCCCCATATTTAAAACGAAAGTGAAAGTTAGGGAAAAAATAAGATGACTCAAGTCATTTCAACAACATACGCAAGCGGATATCCATTCATTTAATTATAACCAAATTTGAACTTGGCAAGCTAATATTTGCTGATTTCCTATGTTATTATCGTCACTTTTTTTTTCTCTAGAAAGAACTAATTACAGCAGACAGAACGTTAGTTTCAAAATAGTTGTCATTTTAAATAAGTTATTTAATAACTTGAAAACTGAAAGCTCAATCTACTTTAAATTATTCATAATGCTTATTACGGTTCTTGATTCCCTCAACTTTCAGAGTTTCCAGTTGTTTTTGTGAAACGATTCAAGATAAATGAGGAAACGGATGGAAAAACAGACAGGATGGTGAAATTCAGTTTAAATTCATTCAAAGAAATATGTCTTTAAATGCCTTTCTTTTACGTTCTTCCCTGATTTGACTTTCAATTAAAACAATTTTTAAAAAAACACTTTAATGGAAAAATGTATTACAAATCACAAATTCTGCACAAGAATGTGAAACTTTAAATTATAAAATTAATTTATAATTGTTTTATTTAATGTTCAGATAAGAGGAAGATTTTGCATATTTATTTTGAAAAACTGAAGAATAAATTACTAAAAAATATTCTTCCAAATTAAGTAATCTTTTCAAGCGCTTTTTTCTTTCTTTCTTTTTCATTTTTAAAGAAGGAAATAATTTGAATAATTAACTATTAAATAAGAAATTATCATAAAAATCAACATATTCAGAGTTACAAAAATTTTGAAACAGTTTTTGGAAATAAATTTTATTTTGCTTATTTTATTTTTCTCATTTCAGTTTCTTAGAACTAAAATAACATGACTCAATAGTTCAAAGAAGAAATTGAACATTGACTGTCAAGTTTATAAGCATTAATGCGTATTTTCAAATTAAAATTTATTCGTCTCAGCCTATCATATATCAAAAACAATACATGTCTATTGCATAAGAAAACTTACATATGTCGCAAAATGAATTTTAATTAAGAGAGAAAATTCTTTAACGAAATTTCTACCATACATTGATGCGAATTTCGAAATGTAAACATGTAATTAAGGAAAGGAAGCTGTAAATTATAATTTTTCTTGCCGTTGCTCAATTAACTAATTAAAAATGCAAATCACAAGGTATCACATCAGTAAGAAATTTTTGAAACGCGTTATCTACTAGACAAAAACAATGAATCGTTTTAAATAAAATTGCTATTGAAGGATGAAATTACTTAAAATAAATTCAGATTTGAAATTCGATTTTTTTTCTTTTGAAAATTTTCTACAAATAAAAGATAATTATCAAAATGTTTTTAGAACAAAATTCAAAATTTCGAAAAAAAAACATCCCCTCTACGATTCTATCTATGACTCTTTCCAGAATCCATGAACCAAACGATTCTTTAGAAAATAACTGACTCATGTTCAAGTTAAACTTTCACAGTCTGAGCTAAAGAATAAATTATTACGTTCTATTGCTTAAAAAGATATTTTCCATGACACAAAAATAAGTTCATGCCGATTTATTTTAAGACAAAACGCCTTTATTTTTTGGATTCTCTCTTAAATGAATGTTTTTATTATTCTTATGTAAAATAAAGACTAACTAGTCATCATGATTAAATACAAACATAAACTATAAAAATGAACTGATTAATTGGAGAAAGGAATAAAAATTTACAAGCATATTTAAAAATATACAATGTATTCCGAGGGGGGAAAATACCACCTGTCGTGAAATTCTATAAATTATTTCGAGAGTCATATATATACTTTTAAATATTTGATTACAACACAATAAGATTCCATAATAACATCATGAAAACATCATCAGTTTTAGTCAAAAAAGGGCAAAATTTTTAACATTTACATCGAAAAGATTCACTTTTTGTAAATTCGAATTCTTTCTCCGATTATTATGTTTACGCTTACCTCCAGGTAGATCAATAGCTCTTTCTTTTTCTGTAGCAGCATATTTCTGTCAAACCAATCGCATGTTCTCTTGATGAATTTTCTTCGATTACGTTCACGTTGCTCAAGAGTCAATTTCTCATCAATCGTATAAATTACTGAATTTTATATTATAGTACTCTCTACAAATGGAAGTTACAACATCAACTTTATTTTACAAACGTTTATCATGCAAAAAAATTACTAAATACTATTTGCAGATCAGACAATCCATAGCTGCTAACTCCAAGATGAAACTGCAACTGTGGAATTATTATTTTTTTACCAATTCGATTTTTTAAATCAGTTACGGAAAAAGTTATCAGTTCGACAACAATAGCAAACGATTTATTTAAACGCAAATATTTTATAACTTTATAATTAATTTTACCAAACGATTCATAAAAAAATATCAAATTAATCCTCTAAAAGATGTTTTAAGAGCTACTTTTTTCTGAAATGTGATCAAATGAAGAATTTATATATTATAAAAAAATAGCCTCTAAAAAAACTAACAAAAGACATTGAACTGAAATAAACCGAAATTTCAATCTTGAATTCCCAAGACTAAGAATATGAGCATATTTAAAATGTTTCAAAACCAGAAAAAATTTAATACTAAGAAGAAAAACAACAGAAGATTGCTTACACATTCAAATTCCATACAAAAAATATTGATGTCATTTTAAATCTAAACAATAATTCAAAATATACGCCAAGTTAATATCGCCGTGGGCGATAACATTGGCAATTTACCGTTACCGAAAAGTATACACATACACATTGGTTCAAAATAATTATATCAATAATATTCATAATTGAAGACGCAATTTTAAATTGAAAATGCACTGATTTACAACAACAAAAGAAGCAAGTGTAATATATACATTTTTTTGTTAAATAATAAATAAAATAATGGCCTTTCATTCTTTTAAAGAAAATTATTTATGGAAATTAATCACAAAGAACAAAAAAAAAGTCAAGGAAACAAATGGAACAAATAGTAGTTCTTTTAAAATTACAACTTTTAAAAGAAATACATACATTATTGTAATGCTTACAATCTCTTAAATATTTTACTTCTGTTTTGTTGATCCTTTACTTCAAAAAGCGATAACAAGCCTAAAATTTTGCGAAAATATAAAAACAATTCAGATGAAGCCGTTGCCACATGATAGTTTTAAAGGATAATATAACTATATTTGACAACACTATCACATCATGTTTCTCTCTTTTTAGTGAAAATTCAGATTTTGGGAATATTTTAGGGACAACATATGCATTTGACAAAGTAAATGTATGTTTCTACTGAAGACAAAATAAAAAGAACCTGTGGGTCTCGGTTTTTTTTTTTTTTTTTAGTTTTAAATCTAAAATTCTTTCTCTTGAAAAGAGTTGATATGTTTATACACACTGCAGGAAGTAACTTATCTGTGCATTAGGAATTTTAAAGAATTGAAAGTAGATATCTTGTGTATATACAGTGTGTCCCAAAACGACCGCATAAACTCTGCACAGCTAGATTCCTCGTTGGGAGTACATAAAAACTGCCCAAAGAAGCATTCCTGTACGATCCATAGTTTACGAGAAAATTACGAAAAACAAAGTATGACGTCACTTCCGGTGCAAGAAAAAACACTTATGTGACCCTATATGTGATATATATTTCTAAAAGAAAAGAAATTTCAGTTTTTGAAAAACAGATAGTGTCTTTTTTTTTTATTTTCCAATACATTGATTTCTTAGAAATTTTTATAAAGATATGTTTCGTCTTTTCTGATTCGACGAGAACCATTGCTTGATATGAAACTCTGAGTTCGAAAAAGGTATTTTATATTCTTTCATAAATCAAGAAAGGTTTAATAAACTTAACCAAAATTCCTCATATTATTTTTCTTCATAATCGTACATGCAATTTCATTTGATTCGATATTTTTCTTCGCTTTTCTTATGTCATTTACTTAAAAAAAGATTCCACATATCGAATACACATTGTTGCAAAAAGAATCAACCTAATTTTTTAAAAACTCGCGGTTTCGGTAAATTAAACATCTTCGTTCCGGGTGGCAGGCCACAAGTTGTCAGATGACAGTTATTATTACAGTGAAAAAACCAGGGAAGAAACTTCTCAAGAGATGATACAAAAGAAAGAAAGAACGTCAGATATTGATTACTGATCCATGTAATATAGAGTAAGCCTTATTTTAGAAAAGAATCACCAAAAACACACATTTTTCTCATGTCCTTATCTCAGCATAAACGTTCTATTATGAACAGACATAATTCCCTATCTGTAACTGGAACAGTGATTGACACTGACACAGGTCATCGGTTAATTCTTCACTTCCGCTTTGATCATCATACCTTTTGAGGATGGACTGTTAATATTTATTGTTGACTAAAATATTTTCTTGGGATTGCGTGTAAGTTATGTATTTCATTTATTGCTAAATCGTGGGAAAGAAACTTGGCGAGGTCGGTTTTGACGTCGGTTTTTTTGCAAAAACCATTTATATCAACCAACTGGAAGATGGGCACAGCTGCCGATGATTCATTATGCATTGGCGACCGTTACATGACGCGCATGGGTACTACATCTTTTTCTGGCGGTTATTAGAATGTAGATTTTAATTAAGGGATGTTGATTTTATGCATCTACATCTACCTTATGTTGGTACATGCCACAGGTGGTGAACACCAAGATAAATAGTGAAATATACAGAACCTAATAAAATGGAGTACAAGCTATGGAATATCGAGACGGAAACTGGAAAAACTTTTCTTTCAATTAAAAAAGTTTTTTCGTAAATTTGCCTCTTTGACTCGTGCTCTCTAGATATATTAAGATATCCTCCTATAAAAATTTCATGAAATACCTGAATTTTTGCATAGTGATTATAATTAAAGTTTCACTTTCAAAATCATGTAAAAAAGAAGCACTAGTCAGAATCATTCAAATATGAACTGAATATACTTGAAAAAAGGGCACAGAGGGGGCGGGGGGGGGCGATCAGTACGACATAAGAAAAAAAGTTCATAACTGTATCAATAGATGGTGCTATAAGAGGCATATCAAAAGTGGATTCGATTACAAGTGGCATCTTGAATCAAATCACGATGGCTTTGGCATAAGTTGCACAAAAAACCAACAGTTGCTGTTGCTTATACTACCTGTCTTGACGTAGTCAGATCGAGGCCCACTAAATTCATCATGGCAACGGACTAGATCTACGCCTGTTGTTAGCCTAAGCTTTGAAACCCATGAAGGTGATAGTACGATTTTGCTCGATAGATGGCGACACCATTTGGACCCACTGATTTAACGAGCACGGACTCCATGTGTACTCGGAGGGTATTTGGTGACATCGGGCATCGAACCCAGGACTTTCCGGTCTGGAGTCTGATGTTCTAACCACTAGGCTACCCACGGCCCTAAAAAAACCAACTGTAGTGTTCAATATGCATCAATGTTTCAGGTTTTCTTGGCGGAAAAAATTTCCAAGTAATTCAACAGTTGTGGTGCTATTAGTGGAAAGTCCATCCACCACGGCAAGGTCGTGCAACATTGGATGGGAAAAATCGGTTTTTAATTACCTTTAAGCCTAAATCTGCATAAAAAACAACAATAAAAAGGCTAATGAATCGGTTTTCTTAATCCATACCGTTTCCACTTTTTGCAAGTGTATTCAATTGAAATTGGAAATCATTCTGAGCAGTGGTTGTTTTTTGCAGTATATTGAAACTGGAACTTCAATTATAATCACCCTGTAGGTTAACAAATGTTTTACTGGGCAAAACTTAGAACTCAACACAAAGGGTAACACATGTAACTATTTTTAATAAATTCGAATACCACCAATGTGACTCTATAATGATCTTGCCTGAGCGCCTAAAGGTGTGGGAGAATTGGAAGGAAGACTAGCTATACTTCAAAAACAATCTTATTTATTCACAATATTAACCACAACTCAAACTCAATCGGTCAAGGATAAGAGATGTACCCAATTAATAAATATGAAGACAATTAACGAGATACGTGAGATATGAGAAGACTTTAATGTTTAATATACTTACTTAATTTAATAGCCTGGCTTCTTCGCTATTTGATCTAGATTCAATCTCCAGTGACAGTTCGTCACCTTAAATAATTCAATTATCAAATATTAAATATCCGCGATTCACATTCAATTTGATTAATCACTGCTCCGCTAGCAATTTATCCTATCTCTCCCTTACTAACAGAAAGCCTAGACTTTATATAGTAGTCCAAATTTACATATACATGTTTTCTTCCGAGGAGGAGTTTTATAATAAAATAATTTTTAAAGACCAGACGTTCCCCCAGGAGGACTGTTAGTTAAAAGAGCGTGGATAGAACCGTCACAACCCTTTATTCCCCCCCCCCTAAAAATGGGACCAATTTTTAGACTTTTGTATTCAAGGAATTTTCACAGTTTTATTTACTAATGAAAATAACAAAAATGAACACGATAAAATATATAATTTATTTGCATAAAATATTTGTATATTTTTTCAAAAAAAATTGATTAAATATGATCAGTGTCAATTTTAAATCAGAAATGAATTCTCTAGGCAATAAGAGATATCTTAAGTTTACTTTAGTTTTAAAATCCCAGTTTAAAAAAAAAAAAAAAATCATTTTATAATTAATCCAACTAAGTTGTAACTAATTTAGTCGCCAAAACTGGAATTATTCGCCAAATCTGGAAATGGGATCTGAAAATGGGAAATCCTTAGTCCTGATGATCCTGATCAGGACAATGGAACAAAATTATTAAATTATTGTATTGTCATCGGTCATTGACAAGTGAGCAAAATTTCGAATAAATCTGACCTTTTCAAGGGGGTAAAAATTGAGTTCAAAGATTCCGTTACATACAATGAAGCTTATAAAAGGGTTAAAAAATTAAATGAGGAGGTAAGCTCTTTTAACCAATTTGTATGCGTGAGAGACATGTTGAACATGCTTATACGCCGACATCAAAGTGCTACCAGACACTACAGCAGAATTGTTTTGATTTTTCGCGCCTTTTTATGTGTGTGTTCAAGTGGATTTCTTTTTCTCTGGAAACGAAGTCTTTTGTTTGTGCTTGATGGCAATGAGACAGGCTACGTAAAAGAGGATGGCATAGCGCAAAATGGAACATATGGTTTCATTATTTATCATACTAAATTAGTTATTCCTTTTAAGTTTTTGATATCTTCTTTTTTTTTTTAACAGAAAAGGGGGTGTTATCTGCTCTAGACATCGAGCAGAATATACTTGTTTTGTCCTTTGTCCAGAATTCCCACTAGAATGATTCAAATGTAAGTTCATTTTAAACACGTGGAACACGTTTTGAAGTATATGCTCTAATTTCAACGTTCCTACACGAAGAAAAAAAAAAAAATACTAGAATATGGCTTCAAAGAAACCAAATCAAACTAAATTTCAGCTTTTAAAGAAAACTTTATTTTCTTCTTTCATTTACAAATAATTTCGACTTATTTCGAATGTTCTTTAGATGGGTTTTATATTTGAACGTCAAGTTCAATCGTCGAAAAAATAAATTTAAATTATATATTCAATCATTTACTTTTTCTTTTGATGAAATAGTCTCTGAAACAGATAAATAGATTCTAAAGTTCTTGATGAAAGTAATAAATATTTACTACGTAAAAATATATTACTATTCCGCATTACCCAAAAAGAAACATAAATCAAGTTTTGTATATGAAGATTTAGAAGGGGAAAAAATTACATAAAAAGAAATAGTTACCTGAAATTTTAGAAAAAATAATGTTTCTCATTTGAATGTATATATAATAATATTTTTTTAAAAAAGAAATGTTTAAACTTGAAAATATTATTAGTTGAACCACGAATGACTTATCAGATTTGTTAGCTTCAATTCGTTCATCAGATTAAACACAAAAATGTAAGGTGGGGGGGGAGGACTTTTAAAAACCGTACCTAAATATTTTTTGAAACAGAATATAAACAAATATATTCAATAATTTTGTTCATTATGTATTTGGATGCATTTTAAATGATATATTATTGTGTGTGCATGTTTATTTACACATTAAATTTTATCCAAATAAAAATGCTATATTTCTAATAAATTATATACAAAGTAAATCAGCAAAATAACATTTTTTGAGGAAAAGAAGCACACAAAAAAATGTTGGTAAGTGATGACCCAAAGGTCATCCCTACCTTTAGCAAAAAGAAATCTAATCCTTTTCAAGGAACACACCTGCGCAAAGAAACAGTCACCCTCTCGCAAGAATTCCACACCGGTTTCAGACCCTCCCTTCAATATTATAGCAATACGTCATCTTTTTCTCTGAAGACCCAAGGAGCCAAGTCGTTGACATATTCTTCGGAAGCCGTTTGCTATTAAAACCCGCTCTAGCACATAATCAATCTCTGGGAGGTCAAAGCGTGAGGTTTGTTATCGTTCATATCGCTTTTCTCGAAAGGTGGTCTGTGACCTCTCTTCCAGGTGGTCCTGCTTCCGTTAAGGTGAAAAATATCTTAAAGGGTCTTGGTAAAGCAGTAAAATCCTTTTAAAACTACAATGACTTTTAAGAGCTTTTAAAATTTCAGGGAAAATGACTAACAACGATGAAATGCCATTTTTACTTTTCCATGCGATATAAGAGATATTGCAATTATGTAGGTGATAGACACAATGAGTCTAAAAACTTTTTGACCTTGAAAGTTCTATTTCAGATATTTTTAATTAAATATAAAACCACATCTAAAATACTTTAAATATGTATTTGTAAACACTGTATATTTCCGAATATAAGCCGATTCGTGTATAAACCTTAAATACGTTTTTTTGATACTTAATTTATACTTATATATTATCGCAACCTATTGGCGACGTTATATGAAACGAAGCACATGGTTGCCAATTCAGCGTGTACAACAAATAGGAAATCGTGGTTACCAACTTGGCGAGTTATTAATAAAGTTGGTGATTGTTGCGATTATACGTAAATATACCTCGTTTTTTCTTCAAAAATTTACTCCAAATTCGAAACTTGTACAAAAGCCGCATTGAAAAAAAAGTTCCTATAATTTTCGAACATGTCACCGTGAGGTCAAAAATGTTACCAAAAAGGATGGGGTGGAAAATGTTTCGATCAGTTTGTTATAAAGTAAAATTTCAACAAGTTTCAATCCTGGTAACCCTATCTAAAGCTAACACTCTTTTTCATTCATTTATTGTCTTTTTTCAATATCTGTGCTGGGAATATCTGCTAATACAATATTTGAACGTTCATTTGTGTGGGAGGCGAAATTTTCGCATAGACCGCACGTGATCGTCGACCTATGTTTCATAGATGCTGAAGGAAAAACTTGCTACACGTTGATCATAGACATTGAAATATCCCAATGAGAAATTGATCGGAATGTTCGGAAACTCGGAATATCATACACTGTCTTCAAAGTATTACTGTGATTCCCTCCCACTTCCTTTAAAAAAATTTCCATTTGAAACAACCAAAGGTTAAAAGATTAATACCAAATCACTTGTACAAATGTGTGTCTAACGGATTTTTTTTTAAAATCATTTTTCAAAACTACGCTTTTTCCGAGATAAGTGGATCTTTTTTAAGCTGCCCGAACCTTTTATCAATTTAAAAAAGTTTCAAAAATTCTCCCCTGTATATGGAAATATCGGATAAGCGCAATTTTAATGTTCTTCAGGAACAAAAAGAATTTTAAAAAAAGTAATATAAATATAAATATGTATATACATATGACAGAATAACAGTATTAAGTGACAAAATAAAAAATGATTTTCCTTCCTTCCTTGTGCATTTTCCTTTTTATGTATGGAGTTATGCTATTTTTTTTTTTTTGCTTCTACTTATTCATTTATTAAATTTAATTATTCTAATAAAATAGTATAGTAAAAAAAAGCAAAGCTTTTTCAGAATTTAGGGCATATCAGGTGGGATTCGAACCCACAACCCTTTGGATTAGAAGCCCAAAGAGCTATCCATTGCGCTACAGGGACAGAACAAACAACTTTCCTTTATATATTTGCTGTTGGACTATTATTTTAATTTGTTACTATTTATTCATTTTTTTTTTATTTAAGTAATGAATGAAGATTTGAAAAGACTGTGTCATCCCCTACAAGTTTTAAAAAATATATTTGAACTTGAATGGATGAATAGGAATTATTTTGTTAACGATTGAAAATTTGAACAATGTGCATATATATGTTGGAAGAGAGTGAACTATTAGCAGGAATTGAACAATGAAAATATGACAAAAAACTTAATTCTCCAGGGGAAATTAAAATTTATCTCTGCATCTGATTTACAAAGATGCAACATTTCCACAGAATGTTCTTTAATCTTAACCCTACATTCCAATTTTTAGCAGCAATAAAAATTGAAATAAGATTTATTCATTTACGTTTGAAAAAAGCGCTTGAAATTTATCAGATTTTTAGAAAATATACACCCGCAATACTTTTCCATATGAAATTTCCATGTGAAGTCCTAAAATTTTCATTATGATTACCAAAATTCTCACAATGCTCATTTGCTTCCTTCTTTGAATATATTTGTTGTGTGGTTCATTTATTTACTATTGTTTCAAACCTTGTGCAAAAATGAAAGAAACAAAATAAGAGGTGAAAGTATCATCTAAACGAGAATCACGAAAGAAACATAACATTCAATTTACGACTCGTACGGGTACTTTCTTAAACAACAGAAAACATGTTTCAAGCCGACTGCATGTCACAGCGCCATACAGCGTGGGAAAATAATTTGAATACACAACACTGAATGGAAATAATACGCACTACGGGTACGCGAAGAATAAGAGTAGAAACTCTCTCTCTGCAGCAGAGAGAGGTTCGGGCAATGTGCTTCAACGATTCCAACGTACTCTGTTCCCTCCCACTTTCCGACCACCTGTTGGAGTGAAGGTCAGAAGAGACAATTCCGTTTTCCAATGGGCGCGCTTCACCCACAGAACATTACTTTATTCCATCTTCAATTGTTCTGTTTAGAGAGAGAGATTAAGGATGGTGGTTTCTTTCATCTTTTTTTTATTTTTTCTCCTTTGATTGTGGATTCCCTAATTTTTAATGCCCAATGTTTGCGAATATAAGCCCTCAGTGCGTTTTTTCTTCAAATATTTAACCCAAAATCTAAGCCGGTATATTAACCGAATTGGAAAAAAAAATTACTCTAATTTCGAATATGTTTCCAAGTGTGATATTTTTCAAAAAAATTGCTTTAACGTAATCAGCTAAAGATTATAACTAGTTTCATCCTATCTGCATAATACATTTATTTTATTTTTTATTTTTATCTTGTACGCAATTTTTCCTGGTGTTATTTTCTGCACCATTTTTTTGTATGGAAAATGAGCAGGAAATGAAATTTATGTTCAGGACATGATAGCCGACCAAATTTTGATAGATTTTCTGATACCGACTCAGAAGTATTTTTATGACTTTTTATTCTTTTTCAAATAAAAGTTCCAATCAAATACCCAGAAAGTTTTAAACAATGCAACAATGTAATTCCTTGACCATGGCTAACTTAAAAAAAAGGTTTTCCTAAATTATGTTTTTAGAAGATTAGTTCATTCGTATAAAAGCCGATCCCCTTTACTTTAACTTCCAAAAGCCTTAAAAAATCTGGACTTAAATCCTGCTTTTTCTCCTCTTACTACTTTTGAAAAACTTTTAAGCAGAAAAATAGAATATTGAAAAAAAAACAGCAAAAAAATAAAAGTCATTAGAGAATAAAACAACTATATCTAATTGGTGTTTTTTTTTTTTTTTTTTTGGAATAGTTGGTGCTTAAATGGCGATTTCTTTTTCGATAATTTTTTATGGAAATAATCCCCATTAACAAAAGAAGATTCTAGAAAATCGAGCACATCTTCTAAACTCCAATTTATGAACTATTTTTTAAAGCACATTAATTTATTTCATTATTCAATTGTCTTACAAATAATATTTTATCACGCACCCCTGAGTTCATAACAGGGAACACCAAAATACAATTGTTTTTCTGGAGGAACCCCTCAGAGGAACTATGGACCCTGGTTGGAAAATACTGGCTTAGATTCTAAATTCGATGGATTGAAAAGTTACATACGTGAATTCATTCATATATGGAAATATTTTGCTCAGTAATGTGTGATTATTAAATCCCTTTACTCAATGTTACTTACAGGGTGAGTGAGTGAATATTAACGTCGCACCGTTCAGCTACACGAGGGCTTTTGGCGATGGAACTCGTAATTTTGAACCATGGTCAAGTGATGAAGATGACACCTGAGTTGGCACCCCCTCACCTAAGTACCACACCAACGAGAAGGCGTTTGAGCTCTCGACAGATTTAATGTACATCGTACCCCTACACAGCGGGTCTTCAGTGGTACTGTGCTCGAACTCATGACATGCCTGCCATGATTCGATAGCTTGACCACTTGGTTACTGCGGCCAATACTTACAGGTCTTAGGCATAATGATACGAATTATGTGTAAAAGTTACCGTTAAAGAGTATATAAATTAGTTATTTCATGGAATAACTAGGTATTTCATGAAATAACCAGACAAGTCAGTTAAAATATATAGTAAACGAAAAAAATTTAATTCTTTACCTAGTTATTCCATGACATAACTAGTTATTCAATGAAATAATTAATGCTAGACCGTTAAAGTAAAAAATAAACAATTTCAAAGTTGTTTTATAAATTAATTGATCATAAATGGCAAAATCCTCCGAAAAATACATTTTATCTCCGTTGCAGATGAATAATTGATAAATAATAAGGAAAAGCAGATGATATAATTTATTATTGCTCACATTACTTACATTAGTTAAGTAGAAAGGAAAAAAAGAATATGTTTCGCATCTGTTACTGGCATAATAAACTTTTCTACTCCTTGAAATTTAAGGATATCACAGTGCTGAAGTAACTTATAGTCACGTGGTACTTTTTTCTGTGGTGTTTTAGTACGCCTTACTTTTGCTATCAAAGTTAACAATTTTTCAAGAGTGCAGCATTTTTTCTCTTGTCCTACACTTATTTAGTAAAGATTCAAATCTCTCTCTCACATTGAATCTTTCTTATTTACAGGTTAGTCTCCCATTCCTGCAGAAGTCATTGCTCGAAAACAGGTGGCAAAAATGTTTGTCAATAATCCGAAAGGTAAATGCTAACATAAATATACCGCCTAAATTCTATGTTTAAAAGCAACGAAATGAAGGGTACAAACTCGCCATTGCAAAACCGCTTTTAGCAGTTCAAAACGGACTAAAAGCAACTAGAACCTGTTCAAAGAGTTTTCGAGTGCCGTATGTTTACTTTAACGATCAAATAATCGTTGTTCCATAGAATACCTAGTTAAATCGTAGACTTCAAAAATTTTACATACTTTAACTGACTTGCCCAGTTATTTCATGAAATACCTAGTTATTCTATGAAATAACGGATTTCACACTTTAACGGTAACATATACACTTTTTTATTATTCTAACACATTTTATTTTTTGCAACGTAATTATTCTACATTCTACAATTTTCATGTTTCATTTCCAGAAATATGATTATTAGTTAGTTGTTTTTGTTTTAGCAACAATTTGAAGTTATTCCAAAACGTTTTATTTTCATTAAAATGATTAATTTCAGTTTCATTTTCAACATGATTGTTCTGTTTTATTTTGAGCAATACCAATCATTTTTTTTTTGTCTGAGTAACATGATTGTATTGATATAGAATATATGTTCCATTTATTGGTACTGAATATTATATTTTCTATTTATTTAAATTAGGTTACGCCTACAGGAAGCAAAAAAACTTTAATTAGCTCCCAAATGCCAAGCCGATCGTGTGCACGTAACATGCACAAGTACAGCAACTTTTTTACAAAAAAAAGTTTCGAAAAGACTTGTAAAAAACATTACTGGTAAAAACAAATGCTATCAATTGATATCAATGCATTTTTACGAGCAAAATAAGATTTTTTTTTCCTGCTGAGCAACAAATATCAACACAGTTCACTCCACGCCAAGTATGGTGGGACATGTCTAAGTTAGAACAGCTGTGTTGAGATGAGTTGTTTTTTAGATCATTTACATTTACAGGAAATGGAGATAGGATCGTTTACATTTACGGGAAAAAGAAAAACTGGTCTTGGGTGTACTTAAGTCAAATGGATGTAAAAAAATGCAGGATGTTTGATATGGTCTCCTTTGCGGTCAAAGTTTTGATGCAGATTTTTGGTCTATTTAATGGTCAATCCATCATTTAGATCTCAGTAATTGTAATTATAAAAACTTCCTCTGTCTTTCCGGTGCATATTGGATGTCAGTTTACTTAAAGACTGTCTTCACGTCATGTTAAAAAATGGATTCCTAATTCAAACACTTTTTATCACTAGAGTATTAATAAGGTCAGTGGCTGTGTGGTTGCGTATCACGCTTCCACGTCACAGATCCGGGGTTCAAAACCCGGGATGGGCACTCAGCCTTTCATCGCTTCAGATGGTCGATAAATGAGTCCTAAGCTTGCTTGGAGACTAAGCACTGGGTTTTCCCATCAGACTGACCACCTGACCGGAATACCTGCTCCTCAGCACCCAAGGTCACGTTCACTGAGATAGGCACATTGGCCGTTTATGGGCTGTTGCGCTACTGAGTTTAGAAAAAAGTTTTATTTTGTTCTCTAATTTTGCAACTTTTTAGAGTGTAGTATATTTTACGATACTCTTCGGTTGTATGTAAGTCAATCTATTTTTTCAGGAGGAAAATCTGTTCCATTGTTCATCCCGGTGTTGTGTAGGTCAATCCATGGGTTGGAGTCCTGGAGCCGCAAAAGGGCCGAGCTACGATGGTCACGAATTCGTGGCTAACGAGTCGATAAGTTCGAATTCTGGTGCAATTGAAGACCATGAAAAATCTGTCCACACTCAAAGTTCTCATGTTGGCATGGTGAAAGAATGAATTTGCCATCTCGGTTGTCGTCCTCGCTACTTGATCGTGGTACAGAATTACGAGGTCTGTCACTAATACCCTTTACGTTGCTTCAAAAAATGCAACATTTTTTTAACAATCAATCCATTCAATTATATAATTCATCTCCTACACTGCAATGCTAAATTGCAGTGACTTAACGTACACCCCCGCATTGTGGAGGAGGCCAGGATTCTAGAAGGCCCAAAGCCTATGTTATGATTTTGCAATCCTTTTAAGTTCCAACTTGGAATCCAAAACCTGACTTTGCAGGGGACCCCTAATATTCTCCGTTACGCCACTGCTAAATGGATTCAAAATGTTTATGTGTTCACTTGCATTATTGGAGCATTTTCTTAAGAAAATTCAGAAACTAGTAATAAACGGGTATATGTGGTACAACGTCACAAAGTTTATCTCTGAAACGTCACAAAGTTCTCTGAAGTTTAATTGATAAACTGTATGTTAACGACTCATTTAGAAGCAATGCGAGGTCTGCTGGCAACGGACCTCATTCATCTGAACCATAGTCAAGTGGTGATGACGACACCTGAGCTACCACCCCACTCTTTAAACTTTCCACCAAGTCAATTTTCCATTTTTAGAACGGTCTCTGTGAAATTAGGCAACAACTTTTTTTTAAAGATTTTAAGATGATGCAAGGAATTTTTTAATAGTAAAAGTCTGGTACACACACATGTTAAATATACATTACATTACTCTGCACGCCATTGTAGAAGTCTACACTGCATATCTTGATCTTAAAAGTGTATTTAAAAAAAAGCAAGCTAAATGCTCTACATCTTAATTTATTAAAATGTAGAGCATTCCAAATAATAATAATTATCAAAAGTAGGAAGTGATATTTCTTTTATATTTTAAGAAAGTTTTTTGTATCAATAAAAATATTGCAATCATATTATATTTATCCTCCCATGTATTTTTTAAAATTAAAAACATTGAATTTCTTAATTTTGAAGAATTATCATAGGCTTATAATAGGTAAGTGGTTATAAAAGATGTGGATAAATTCTTTTATGTGGGTGAATTCTTTTCAGTCTTACATGTTACGACTGTAGGGGTAATGCACAGCAATATTTATATCATTTTAAGCAGATAGCTTCTTAATTGAATACATAAAGCAAAAATATAATAATAATAATAAGTAAGTAAATACTATATTACTATATATTTGATTACCTGTAACTTGCAATAAAATATTTGGATGTATTTGGATTGGTTTTGGAATCATTGAATTTCAGATTTGCTTAAAATCCGAAATCACATAAGCAAACCGATTCTTTTGAATGCATTATACCTTTCCGTTCAGTGCCGGTTGAACTTTTTGATGTAATACGAATATATAACTGAAGCCCCGCCTAAAATATTTATATTTAAAGTAATATTTCCGTTCGATTATCAATTTTCATGATGGTGCAAGCCAGCACTTTCTAGGAAATATTATTCAACAGTTATTTTGACATATTTCTGCCACTTGCAGTAGCAACTGAAAAATTGTACATATTATTCATGCATGAATGCCTTGAACTTTTTGACAAGAATGCATAACGCGAAAATTTACGGAATTCTTTTTAATATAGATGGGGAAGTTCATCCTAAAGTTCAAAAACTAACCGGAAGAAAAAAAATTCGAAATTTAAAAAGATTTAATAATGAAAAGGAAGTTCCTGCATTAACCACATGGATATTTAAAAATTCGTAGAATAAAAATAATTTGATGAAAAAACAATCATATTTCAAGTAAATTATAATAGACTACAGTCGACTCTCGCTAATTTAAACCTTCGATAATATGAACCGCTCGCTATTTCGAAGTATAAGCTCAGCCCCTTGAAAAACTCTTGATATTTCGAACTAAAACAATACGTTTTGTACACTCAATATTTCAAAGTAAAATCTGTGGCTGGATAGACTACAACACGCGATAATTCGAAGTGATCTTGTAAAACTCTCGACAATGCGAACACTCACTCTCAGCCCTGTAGCAAACACTTAGGAGTTCTCATGTTTTGTGCTGTATTGCCTCTGCGTGTCTACTATGTAACGTAGCCCCTTTGATGACCATCTGTCTGCTACCCATTTCTTTATGTTTCCTGGTTCCACAGATGAAAATACACTTTTTTTGCTTTAATTCTTCAAGTGGACAATAGACAGGTCTCACATGTTATCAGCCGTCCATCTTTCGTTTAACACACGGATTTGGTACACCTGTGTCTGAACACAGGAGTACCAAAAGGATGGTCAGGCTATTGTGAAGAAGAGATGCGAAGGATTGTGTATTTTGCGTCAGACTGACATGACGATTTATGGCTCATCTGTGTGACTTATAGCATGTGGCACCAAATAGGTATGGGCTGGACTCAGTAGCACACACAAAAAATTTTCAAGGGGAGGGGAGGTTCCATGGTAGAAAGTACCCCAATTCGTATCATACCTCAAGGCAACACCAATCGATTCTTCTGATTTTGTCGATTTTATTAACAAAAAACAGTAAAAATAAATCATTTAATTAATAATTAGCATTAATTAATACAACAAATTGTTAATTACAAATACATAATTAAATTTTACGTTATATATATATATATATAGGATTATCATCAATCAAAAAAACTAAAGGGCTTTGAGAGTGAGGGGGGTCCGGACTCCTAGGAAAGCCCTCTTGTGTACGACACTGGCTGAACTGGCCAGTGGTGTTGGGAACAGTGTCTGAGTTAACCGAGTGTGGAACGATTTTATTTTTATTTCCAATGAGGAATGGAAGAGATTTGGAGGGTGGTGTGAAAGAGTCCTGTTCGAAAGGTTAAGAAAAACGGAGTGGAAAATGAAATAAAGAGGAGTGATAGAGGAGAGCGATAAACAGAAACAGAAAAAACTAGTCAAATTTTTTCGGACTGATTAGGCAAGAACAACCTACCCAACATCAATATTACTAAGCATACCCCGTAGCTGAGTGTGAAATTGTGAATACGACTCGTGTTAATTTTAGATTCATATGTTTGTTGTACTTATGTACACACAATTGTTGTTAATTACATAGTTTCAAATTTAAATGTGTTAGAAAAAAATTCTCTTCGTGTATTGGGGGGGGGGGGCGGTCCCTACTCTCTTGATAATTCGAAGTTTTTCATTGGTCCCTTCAACTTCGAATCATCGAGAGTCGACTGTATATATAATCAAGATTCCTTCTAAAATTTTTTTAATCTTTTTTCCTAAAACGTGGCTATTTTTTTTAAAAGAATTAACATTTCTAATTACGTTTGTTAGATAACGTAATCACAGCAAAATGTGTAAAATGAAAAAAAAGAAGAAAAAATATCGCAAATTAATATATAATAAAGAAAAAAATTTTAATGAAAATATAAAAGTATATTAATAAATTATTTGTGTGGAAAAAAATTATACTTCATTTATTTATGACGTTTTTCTCAATTTCTTATATTTTCATTATGTAATATTAAAAAAAAAAAAAAATAGCAATAATTTTTTTATAATACTAAAAATATCTACACAACCCCACAGTTACATAAATGATATGCATAAATAAGCCTAGTAAAACATTATGAAGTGGGAATTTATTCGATAAAGATCTTACCCAAACTAATATTAATGAAATGTTAAAATATTTTTTTTAACCATGCATGCGTTGAAGAAAAAACCATGTTTTCCTGATTTTCTGATGCAATATTGACAAAAATTACCCAACTTTCAGTCAAATTACGTTTTTTGCCCCCAGTAATATTTTTACATCTGAAATTTTTCGTAAAACGCAACGTCCTCAGTGGAAAAAATCGTATTTTGTACTCAATAATTATACATTAAAATAATTATGCAATATTCTATTTTAACACTGAAACCACTATTATTTTAAGGTATCCGACTACCCTAAAATTCTGAATTTTACCAAAAATTGACAAAAAAAATTTATGATTTTATTTTAAAGGCCATCTATTAGCTTTATAAAAATACCAAGTTCATAAAATTTCCGTCCACTAGAGCAAAAACTACAAGTATTTTAGTAAACGCAAATGTCATTACTTTAAGCAAGATGTAATACTTTAAAACGCGTTTTACTCAAAATGAGTTTTTTTTTTTTTTGAAAATGCTCAAACGGGGACAGTGATTGCTGAAAAAGTTTTGGAAATAAATTAACTGAAATTTTTTGTGTATGTTCTGAAAAAAAGAAGTATTTTAACCTTCAGATATACCAATCACTGTTTTATTACAAAATTTACAGTCCCTTATGTAATATAATCACTGTTTTTTAAGCAATTTGATATAACAACTAAGATAAAGCGTTCTAGTTTTTGTAAAAATTAAAATATCTCTTACCCTGAAGGTCATTTCAAAAATGAACAACATAGAAACGCATGTGAATTGAAAAATGGAAAATTTGTTCACAAACGTTTGGTACAGAATGGGCTGCGGTTATTTTTTGTAAATTTTGACCAATTTTTACCCATTTTAGAAAAAGAATTTTTTTAATCTTCTTATATATATATATAATTTTAGCATATTTTTTTTAAATGTACTAAAGAAATCTAAAAACAACAACAAAATCCCCATTTTATCCAAATCTTATTTTTTCAAAAAAAAAGTTGTCGCGCAAGTAGTCGGATACCTTAAATGTTACCTATCTACTTATGTATTTATACGGGGAAGTACACGTTTACTGCCATAAGATACTTACAAAATCTCTCAAGGAGAAAAAAAAATCCTCAGGCCTTTCTATGTTTCAGAAACGGTAATATTATTCTTTGTATTGTTTCTGAATCACTTTTGTACGCTTTATGTGATACGCCATTTACATAAAAGGTGAGGTTTCCGGCACTCCACGCTTCTACTGAGAATAGTATGAGCGTTTCGTCAAAGATCGATACACATTTGGCACACTGCCAGGAGGATGCTGATCGGATGAATATTGCATCATCAATGGGAAGCGGCAGGAAACGAAGATTTTCTCCCCGGTTAATCTATCAAAAATGCATTTGGAAATGAAGTTTAACAGTTTTTAATTGTATCGGGATTTAAAAGGTTCTCCAAATCTCTGCTCCTTGATTCCAATGATGATGACAAGAACTCAACTTACCTTCAAAAGATTCTAAAACCTACCGTATAATTACACTAAATGTTCACAAGAGAAAGCATAGAAATGTCTAAAATATTCTTAATAAAAAACATTTTAATAATGCACATTTCATTTAACTCTTTATAAGGCGATTTTTTTTCAAAGTAATGTTTTGTTACAATATTTTTGGAATACAGAATAATTTATAAAAAGGGAACCATTTAGTTTATTACTTGAAATTAATTCGATTTTTAAGGCCATTTTTTTATGGAGGGAAGTATGCTTCCCACACCCGTTTTGAGCTATTTAAAGGTCTTATGTTCTGCATTTCTTTTTATATATTGCATCACATTGATATTTATAAAATATGCTTTGCAAATACTAAAATATACTGAAGGAATTATAAATTAAAATATATTTTGTATTCAAAAATTTATAAGAATTTATACATATTGCTTTCGATTAAATTTCAGAAACCAGGGATCATTGCATAGTGGAACATTACAAGCTATAAAAATGTACCTTGTTATCATATGCTTTAGTAGAGTACAAAAGGCAACGTCTATGTTTTTAGTCAAGTCGGCATATGGTCACCAACTTTAGCCAATTGTACGTCATCTGGACTGTTTTCTTATTGCTCAAGAATTTTACAGATTGTCCTTAGTGCTTACGACTTGAAAATCCAGATCCGAAGCTAGCACAAACCATAGGTGTGAAAACAGCTTCTCACACGGACATTTAAAATTAATTAATTTGGTGGTAAGTATACGTACCACGGCCTGATAAAAAGGTAATTAGCTTCGAAAATAAAGTTTTACAATTTTAACAAATTCATTCTGAAGTTTTATTTTGCTATATATGTAGGTATAATATTTCAAAAGCCACTTAAAAATTATATCTGTATTAGAAATTATAAATCTGATATAATGCACTAATATAATTAACAATATTGAGGAAATCAAAACAATTAACATATGCTCACTTTAAAGAGAAATTATTTCAATTATTTTTCAAACTTTTTAAGCATTTTTGAATATATGTATCCTGATTTATTTAATTTGTTTTTTTATATATATTAAACCATTCTAATTATTAACAAGAACGATTTATAAAGGAGATTGTGAATATACTACATACTTTTAAATTAAAGGTTTTTCAACCTCAAGTTTGGGAAAAGGGGAAAAAAAAATATATGTTAGCTTCTTTTCGTATACATACACTCACAACAATTACCTTATTTTTCTTACATATCGTACAAATCACGTGAATTAATCACATTGCATTATTGCATAAATTTTGTACAGATTACATGATTTAATCACATTGTATCATTGCAAAATTTTAATGCAAGTCAAATGACTTATACATATGGCATACACACACACATTACTGCATACATTTTGCTTCTTAGTATTATTTAAACTATAGAAGATAGAAAAAGTACTTACAGATGCACAGCACAGCAAGGAACCTGACGGCCGAATCTGGGGGCTCACAATCTGGAAACATGGGGCGCAATACATAGAAAGAAAAAGTCAGGGCAACGACCGCTTGTGAGCAGGGGCGCACGATCATGCATTCTACCCATAGACGGATAAAGGCAACGAAGGGGCCAAAAGATTCCATGATGTAAGCATAGTCCGCCCCACTTTTCGTGATCATGCATCCCAACTCGGCATAACAGAACGCCCCGATCATGGAGAAGATTCCGGAGGCTACCCACACTACGAGGGACAGCCCCACGCTCCCGGTGCCCAACAACACCCCTTTAGGGCTGACGAAGATCCCCGATCCTATGATGCTGCCCACAATCACTGTCACCCCGTTGAGTAGCCCCATTTTGGGCTTTAAGCAGATGGCATCTTCATCCTCTTTAGGGGCAGCCTTGTCCGACATTTCAACACCCCTGTAGTCTCCTTTAGAGTCGTTGGTCATCTTGTGGTCAAGTCTTGTTGGAATTATGAGATAAACTGAGAGAGAGAGAGCAGATCTCACGTGCAACTGCGGCAGAGGAGCGAGCGTGTTAGAGTGAAGCCGGTATTTTCACCACGTTTACTACGAGAGCTCGGCGTGGTGGGAGAGGTGTAACTGCGCATGCGTCAGTTGGGTGTGTGGGACGAGATGCGGAAAGTAAAGGTTGGGTGATGGCGCATGCGTGATGTCGCATTTTGAGTTTGCGTTAGTGAAAAAGAAAGTTATTAAATATTTAATGTAATTCAGAAAATGTATGGTTCTTAATTACAGCAAATTCAACTTTAATAAGGAAATATAAAAAAAGACAATAGTTGAGTCTGCAATAAACGAATGGAAATAGATTATTACGAATAAAACTTGGATTTGTAGGACAAAATTCTGTTCATTCGCAATATTTTCATTGTTTTTTTTGTTTTTTTTTTGTAATGATTTAATGTTAAGCTTCACTCATGAATTTAGAAGGAGAATGTATTTTTTTTTATGGGGATGGAAGACTTGTTAAGAAATGAAGTTTCAAAACCGCGATTTTTATTTTTTATAGGGGAGAAAAATTGTTCTCGTTAAACTTTTAAATTATAACATCTGCATATTAAAACCACTCAATGTCAAATTTCCCAGAATCTTAGTAGTCAACTTCATTTGTATTTTATAAATTAACTAAATTGTTATTCTCCCCCCCCCCCGTTGTGAAGGGAGACTCAGATTTTTTTTTTAAAGTTTATGAAGAATGATACCGAAATCGGGGTACGTTAATAATTAGAAATATGTGGTTCGTATCCCATAATGTGACTTTAAAATAAATGTAAATGTAACAAAAAAGATATTTTTTAGTTAATTATGTTTGACTCGAACATTAGTATTGCGCATCCCTTTAAAAATTCACTATTATGAAATCAAGACATAATGGGCTCAATTCATGACGGTCACATGATAAAGACAATCATGTGTTCTTCGTTGAATTCAAAGCAGGCATAAAACTAATTGTATACTTGTTGTTCTATTTGTAAAACTTGGGTAAATTTCAAATTTTTTTAATTAGGTAAAAATGTTCAAATGTTATAAAAAGTCAGTTTTTTCAAAAGATTTTAAAATTTAAAGATATATAAATTTTTTTTTATGTATTTTTTAAATAAAATACATTTTGTCTACTTATGTGCATTATTGTTGTTGACAAATTTGTATGTTTAATAGAAAGTTTCTGTTAAAAGGTCAAAAGTTGGCAACAACGAAGCGCATGAACTGAGCAGCTGGAACAGATAATTGCTTTCATCGAGTGACTATGACGTCCAGTGGCGTAACGTACACCCCCGCATCACGAAGGGGCAGGATCCTAGGGGGCCCCAAATTCTGACCTGACGCCAAGAACGTACCATTTGTAACCATTTGTTGTCCAGCTTGAGGCACAAAACCTGACTTTGCAAGGGAGGGGGGGGGAGCTAATGTTCTCCGTTACGCCACTGATGATGTCACATGAGATTTTGAGTGAGTAAGGGAATATTAACGTCGCACTGTTCAGCTACACGAGGGCTTTTGGCGACGGAATGCGTAATTTTGAACCGTGGTCAAGTGACGTGGACGACACCTGAGCTGGCACCCCCTCTCCTAACTACCACACCACACCAACGGGAGGACATTTCAGCTCTCGACATATTTAACGTGCATCGCTCCCCTACACGGCGGGTCTTCAGTGGTACCGGGCTCGACCTCATGACACGCTAACCATGATCCGATGCCTTGGCCACTTGGCTACCGCGGCCACTATGAGATTTTAAACTGATTGGCTAAAAACATGTGGTTATCATTGTCATGGAACTATGACGTCACATGAATTGGGCCCATTTTTAACATATATACATCACAATATGAAAGAAAGCACACCGCATTTAGCAAGATTTACCATCAAATCTATGGATACGTATATATGTATATACATACCCGGACAAGAGAACAACTTTAATTCAGTTGAGAACATTTATTCAAACAATATTATTTGTTAAAAACTATAATTATCGTTTTCTAAAGAGGAAAACTAACGCCTTGTAATAATCCATTAATATACTTGAAAAAATAAAACAAGTGTTCCTGACTGAGTAACAGAAAGAAAAGCAACGGAACGATATTGCTTTTAAAGTACTATTTCAACAATAATACACTTCCTAAGTTTATTTTCAAATACACTCTATTTTAAAATTATTTTAAAAACTGACTAACAATCTATAGAATTCGGTTAATAAAAGTTATTAACTTACAAATCTTAATTATTTATTTTATTGTATTTTTATGAATTACAATATTAAAGAACTGTACAGTAATACACCGAATTTGCGCGATAGGTAGAACTGAGTGAGATAACCACGTAAGACGAATTCGCGTAAGTCGGTGTGTATAATTTAGCATATAAATACATACAACTTATTTTTAGCTGGGGCCGGAGACCAAAGAAAATAATAATTTAGGGGAAAAAATGTTTAGCAAAATCTTAGATAACACACACATACAAAATCGCAAACTAAAGTTATTTTGATATAGAAGGTTTCATAAAATCTGGCAAGCAGTCTTCCGGCTAAATGAGTTTTTTTTTTCTCAAGCAAAATTTCATCGTGGCATGCTAATAATTTTTGCATTTCTTGTTTGGTTAAGAAAATGGGATCTTCGTTGAAATATGAATTTTCTAAAATTTGTAACCCGTTTTCAATTAAACGGAGGCCTTCGGTTCGGTCCAATTACCAAACGTCATTCGATCTAAGTGAATTGGGTCTGAAGACTCAAGTTCTTCAATGTCTTGCCCTTGTTCATGCATTTCTATGAGCTCATCAATTGTCGGCTCCTGATTGTGGGAATTCCAGTGGTTCTTGAGCGCCATCACTATCCACTTCTAAATTTATTTTCCAGTCAAGATCGACAACTTTTTCAATCAATGTACCAATTTCACCAGGCTCTGGCATTGATTCTACATGAGTTTCAAGACGAAAAAAAATAAAAAGAGCGGAACCACCTTCGGTATACGGTAAAAGTACAAAATGCAGGAAATATTTAATTTTTTTAACTGTTTTCGAAGAAATGTATGCGACTACCAAAATGACTATTTGTCCATTTTCAAATAAGCATTCTGTCGCACATATGTCCCCAATTTATTGACTAACAATACCCACTCAATTTGCTTCACAATCAATAATGTCCATATATTACTTACTAGTATTTTTTTAAGAATGATGATCTTTGTCAGACGCTTAACAGTAAATATAGTTATTAATATAGTTTACACATATAAATATAACTTCAGATTTCATACACAACGATCCCTGACACTTTGACAATTGAGCGTAAGAATCGCAAGTTTATTCTGGATGAAGTCTAATAAGACTCGCTGGTATGAGCGAAGTGGATTTAAAGTCATGAAAACAAAATCGAGTTTTTGAATTCGAATCTTTTGAAATGCTACATTTCACAATATAAAAAAGCTGCCGGCTTGATGGCTACTAGAGTTGGACCCCGTGCGAGAGTAGCGAAGAGACACCACCAAGCGCGCTTATTGGTCAAATCAAACGGCGCACGCTTCCCCGAATTCCTGTTATGCATTTCCGTCCCTTTACACGAAATCACTCCAACAAATATCCAGCAACCGAGAGTAAAAATGTTACACATCAACAAAAAAAAAAGACAAATCAACGATATATGAAAATCGCGTAACTCCGAATTCGCGTAAGTCGAGGTATTACTGTATTTCAAAATTTTCAAGTATCAAATCAGAAATATTTTGAGACGTTTTTGTTTAACATAAGTAGAGTAGAATTGGTATCTAGAACTCGTCCTTAAAATAAAATATGAAAAAAATGAAAGGACCAGCTCTGAGAATCAATGCTTTATTGTTATTATTAGATAGCTCGTGGTCACCACAAACCGAAATATTATTATTAGAATCCACTTCCTAGAAATAAAGCATTGAATCCTTACATTTTCTTTTTCCTTTCAGTACCGTATCAGATATGATGAGGATAATAACTGGTTTTCTCTTAGTTTGTTGAAACTGGTCGTCAGTGTTATCGAGATACCTGGAAGAGTGATCGCTCATGTTTCGCCCAACCCAACACAAATCTTCAGCATTTCTTCCCATTCCTATAAACACTCCTTAATTTATTTTCTATATTTCCCCTCTTCGGATAACGAGTAAGCTACAAAAAGTGTAAATACCACATCTGTTTTTTAAATAATACTAGTTTGTTTTATTTTAATAGAACATAAGCACATCATATTATTGTAAGCAACGCCTGTAAGTCAATGCGTCTCAAATTTTCAATATTTGCGAAATAATTTTCAATCATAATTTTCATCGCCCCCCCCCCTCCTCCATACAATAACTATGTATTGAATGCAGTAATACTATACTTTGACTCTAAAGCTGTAAAACGACCATAATTATATACCGTACAAATTATCAAATAAGTATTAAAAAAATCTTGTTTATGTTACTTTTAAGTGATATATACTTTAAGTAAGTTATTTTCAATTAATAGAATAAGTATTATTGTAACTTTTTCTTTCTAATGTTTAAATTGAAATTGATTGTAAAATAATTTTTTAATTAAAAAAGCTGCTAAGGTTACCAGCAGCCTTACTACAGAACTCAACTCAACTACGAAGTAGAAATCTTCATAGATTCCACGTCAAGTGGCGGGTGAGTGAGTGAGTGAGTGAGTGAATATTCACGTCGCTTTGTTCAGCTACACGAGGGCTTTTGGTGACGGACCTGGTCATTTTGAACCTGGTCAAGTGACGAGGACGACTCATGAGCTGCCACATTCCTCTCCTAACTACCACACCACACCAACGGGAAGACGTTTGACCACTTGGCAACCGTGGCCACTCGTCAAGTGGCGAAATCAAAAGGCAGTTTAGTGATGAACCACTCTTTGAATTTTGAGCAGGGGTGGATGATGAATTTTCTGCACTGAAAACAAAAGTATTTTGAATACCTTTTCTATTTCCAACACTAATAATTACCAAACTTAATCCTAATTTAGATTTGATAAATTAATTATAAAACACATTGAGCAGTTCTGATACATTTATAAGTA
>BMAO01008989.1:0-20294 GCA_019973975.1 Trichonephila clavata | reverse complement strand
TTTTAAAGTATAATATAATATAGTGACAAAATATAATATAAACATAAGGATTTTAAATGTTTGAGCAAATGGATACATAACCAAGATAAAAAAAGTGTATAAGGATATACTATATATATATAATAATTCAAAAAAATTCCCATTTGTGTACGTTTGGGACATAAGCTTCTCCTTTTAAAATATAAGCTTTCAATTTATTTTATCAATGTTCTCATGAAAATTAATGTTACTCCTTTTTTCCGTAAAATATGTCATCTAAGTAACATAATGATAAATTATATATATATATATATATGTGACTTAAAATTTATATATATTATAATACACATTCAGGAAATAGCATGCATTATTACTAGAGAAAAAGTTAAAGCCATAAAATTATAATTCAGCATTCTTTTTCAAAACTTAAAAATGCTAAGGCCATGGAAGGAAATTTGTATGTAATTCAATATTTAAATGTGAGGTATTAAAAACTATTTCAATAGTGATTTCAAAATAAATGTAAATTTTCTCAAGCATCTTCAATCTTTGAATATTTTAAAAAGGACTGAGGCTATTTGCTGATACGTATCACATCTATGTAGAACATTTTCTCCATAAAGTCAACACAAAACAAAGTGGAGTCTTCAATAAAAGCTTTTATTATTAAGCTCTATTTCCCCATGTTATTATTGGAAATGGATGTTATAAAAGGCATTTATTTTTATTTCGATTAATTTGAGATCTTTTCTTTTATCGAAAGTTTTCTTACGGTTTATAGCAATAAAAACTTTTATCTCCTCATACATTACATATTTCACGAACGAATCCATTAAATGTATGGAATTATTAATATTTTTATATATATAAGAAATCATTCTGAGCTGCATTAGAAATGTATAATAGTTCAAATCCTTTTAGTATTCAAAATATCATGCTCTTAAAAATTTAAAAACACGATAAAAATCGAGAGGGAAGTATACTACATGAAGGTTTTCGTTCTCTACTGGACACACAGTTTCTATTACACGATATGAAAATTTGGCGAAACTCTTGTACTTCATGGGGAAAATGGCTTAATTTTAGAATAGTATTTAATGCCAAAAATGAGCTTCTAGGTGCTATTAATATTAGATAAAGCTTTGGTCATCCACAGTATTTAACTCCTTTCAATGTTACAGTTATGCTATTGCCAATGAACCCTACTCCACTGATCCAGCTTTAAGATTAAAAACATTATACGCCTTTAAAACGTATAACATTACATGACCATTTTAATCGGATTTAGAAAAGATTATTTCAAAATTCATTAACGTAATGAAAGCTTGAAATATTTCAATTATGTTTTAATTCAAATCGTTTTTGGTGGGAAAACTTAAAAACATGAACTCCGAATGCCTGTTGGAACTAGATATGGCCAACGTCGGTAAAATACATCCTTAAATTTCCACAAATTTTATAGAACTTGATGAAGTGATCACAAGTAATGGTTTGGTGGATACTACAATAAATGATATCCAAAATCTTTTATCTGAAGAAGAAATCGGTGAAGCAGTGAAAAGGATTACTAAAAATTCTAGTCAATTCTATTCAGATGAAAGCTATGTTGAAAACTGAAAGTTACTAATTTTACTCTAAGACCTTTATAATTCATTGAAACCTTTTGAATCATTTTTCTTGACTGAAGATCTTTGGGATAAGCGAAGCCGAAACACATTCAAAAGAAAGCTGAACAAATTGCGTATCTCTAAAAAATGAGATTTACTACAAACTTGGTCAACAAATAGACTAAAGTAACATTTTTAAAGTGTGCTAGATATAAAAAGGAATTTCTTTAGAACCTGATATCACTCAACGAAATCTTCTCTTTTTGGTAAGCAGTGATGAAGAACAATTTTAATATGACAAGATTGTTTCAAGTAAGAACAGAGTTTTTAAACATTTGTTTATATTTTAAATAAAATATGTTGAGTTAAAGTAAAGCATATTATTTTAAAAGTTTGCGGAACGCATCCGGCCATTTTACATTCGTAGTTAGTCGTATATTGTTCGGTATTTTTCAGGTCCCTATCTTTCTGTTGTACTTTTTTATGTTTAATAAGAATAAAAATTATAGTGCAGAGCATAAGTAATAAAATGTTAGCTTATCCTTGTTTACATTATATTTAATTTATTGACATCACAGTGCCAAAAATTACTTAGTATTTAAGGTAGACATTAATTTTAAGATCATTAATTAAATGCTAAATAATTACTTAAAAATGCCTAACAAATAAATAAAAAAAACAATTTTACAAATTAAACTGTTGATTTCTTCCACATACTATGTTTTAGGGAATCAAGCTATTTACAATTATTTAAACATGCATCAATATCCAAAAATGCATCAAAAGTAAATCAAATTATATAAATTTTTTAAAAAAAAGATTAAAAAATAAACATTTTTCTCTTAAAATCTTGAAATCAATTTTTTTTAAAAAATCTGCCTACCAACAGAGATGTTCAAAAATGCTATCAAAAGTCTTGGCCATATTTAATATGCATTAAAGTAATGCATAAATGATTTTGATTCAGCTAGAAAATATAATATTTGTATTTTTCTTCAACAATAAGTTTACGCTATAAAACAGTTAATCCAAACAATTAAAGCATAGTAATTTTCTGCCAAAATAAATTATTAGATTATAAAAAAGTATTTCTAATAGATTACTATTATTATTTTTTTGCGCAGCTTATAAGAGAAAATGATTGTGTGTGATAAATGTTTAAGCGGCATATTGAAATTAGAGGAAACAATTTAAATAACGTATTTTAATAATGTGCACTTTTAGGCTTTTTCGTCCCGGTTCCTCCACCAGCCTCATTTTAGGCACCTGTGTCTATTTCCTTCCTCTGTGAGGGCCAAGGGCTCTGTTGCCACTTGGGAACTGACTCTCTTGCCTATTTAACTTAACATAAAATAAATGGGGGGAGGGGGTAATGAACCTTCACTCCCTTTCCCCTTGCATTTCCACCCCTGTAAGTTTTTATCTTCCTTTTTAAAAGTGGTATACATGTGTATCTTATTTCTTTTCCTAGGACGTTCCTGTTACATTTGTAAGACAGCATCTGTTTTTTTTTTAAGTATTTACATTGTGATTTTTGTCATCAATCGCATTCTGGCATCCGGTGAGGGGCCATTTTTGTAAAGTACTTTTACAGTATTTTATATTATTCCCCGATTTTTAAGAATTTTTGGGAGGGTACCTGATTCGGGACTATTTTATATTTGTATTTCATTTAATATATGAATAAAGCATCTTCTCGGAGGTTCTGTTCGCAGCTCGAAGCCCCTTCGGTGAGCTCAGTCCTCCTGAGAAAGTAAGAATGTATTTGGGCATTTTTAAGTAAATTAATCTTTTTTTAAACTTTAAAAAAAACTAGTGTCATAATAATTTATTATATTTCACCTTTTTTGATGATAATTATTAATAATACGATTGACATCTGTTAGTAATAAAATAAAACTAATTTGTTTACCAAGTTTTTATAGATTATTTTACTTCACAAATTTCGCTTAGAACGATAACGTTATTGCCTTAACGTACGTCTTTTCAAGAATAACTATGGTTTCAATTATTATTCTTGAGCTCTTTCACTGTTCCAAAAGCTTTCTTCCCGCAAATTCGACGTCCAATTTGCTAAATGTCCAATAACAAACTCCAAAATATTTTGGTTGCTGTCAGATGAATCTGTTGAAGTTTCGTGACAGCCAAACAACTCGAGTATATTGTTTATTCTTTATGCTTACAAAATTAGTATTCGGCATTTGTGACAAAGGGGGAATATTGAGGGAGGAAATGTAAAGCCTTTAAGAACAGAACTGAATGAAAATTTTGTGATAAGTATAATTTGCAAGACGAAGTAAGGAGAGAGAGAAACGAAAAATAATTTTTTTAATATATGGGCTACCCTAAAAATAAACAAAATTTTGAAACATTTTTATCAATTCAATTTTATTGCATGACTTTTCTAAATATGTGAATACAATTTCGTAGTTCTAGCTATATTATTTAACAAGTTATTAAACTTTTTTTAATAATAATATTTGGAAGGGAAAACCTACACTAGTACGTGGGACGTCTGTATTTTGTTGTAGATGCTAGGATGCTGTAGTCGCTGTATGGAATTTTAGGAATAAAGTATTGCAGATATTCCGTTTATATTTTGTTTTATAAAACAACAAAATAAGAATACATTTGTGAAGTTATATTTAAAGGCGAAATGAATTACACATTCTTGCTCTTTCTTACAATAATATAAGATTGTATTAGAAATTTTCAGAATAAAGATAACAATTAAAAAGAATAAAAAAAACGAACATTTATATATATATATATATATATACAGAGCAATGGCTAGAATCAATAAATTTTATTATCTGTAGGAACGATAACTTTTAGGATGCTTGAAATAACACTTTTGTTGAAATAATGTTCTCCACTAAATCAAAATATACTACAGAAAATTATGAAAGGAAAATTGTTATGAATTTTCGAAACATAAAATCCAAATGTAAATAGAAAGTGCTTTCAGAAAAATTGTCGTAGTCTCTCACTACCCCTATGATTATTAACTCCCCTTTGCACATTATCTAAATTCGAGTATGTTGGATTCATAATTAACAACTACTAAATTAATAAATCAATATCCTTTATTAATCTGTCTTAATAGATAAACACACAAATATTAATCAAACCTTAAGAACAATAAATTATAGTGGAGTGAGATCAGAATTCAATTATGAACGACGGAACACTAACTGATACCACGGGGAATAACGCATACAATCAAACTACGCATTTAAATCTAATTTATGAAAATCAGAGACCTGATATCTTTTTAAAGCAGGATTCTTTAATATTTGAAGGATCTATAGAGCGGCTTCAATCCTTGATATCTTCAGTTACGTCCGAACCGAATTAATGAATCTTTTTCAATAATCTTCCTTCAGCTAACAAACTTCACTTAGTTAAACTAATCTCCTAGAATCACCTTCTTAATCAATCTCGTAGTTAACTCCTCTATCAAAACACGTAGTCATCCTCTTCTCTTCATTTCATTTCTCCCTTTTATATCTCTTTCGAACTCGCTAAACCCGAAACTATCTTATTTGCATAAGTCACACTTTTAGCTCTCAGCGGGGATTGGTTAAAATAAATACAATCTTAAAAGAATTTGAGAGAAGGTTAGTGAAACGCGTAAGCACCCGTCACAAAATTACTTCAAAGAAATAAAGTGGAAGTCGTACTTTATGAATATTTCTGTACATTGAAGATATTTCCTTTTTTGAGTTACATTGAAATTTTGAAAGCACCATCGTCAATGTAGCATCATTATTACATGATATTTTATCGTTCTCGCAGAACTTTTCTTATTTTAATCGCTATTTGAAAAATAAAGTGTTTTTATGCGTTTAAAAAATTAATTTCAATAAGGAATATTCCAAGGACATTTGAATACATAATAGATTCAATTTCACATTTGATTTTGTATTTAAAATATTACAGACTATATATTCTTTTATCGATTGTACATAAGATAAAATATTTCTGAATTAAAAAAGGATGGTTTTATAAATTCTTTGTTCTTGTTGATCAATTTCATGTACTCGCTTATAACTGGAAAGAGTCCCTTTAATTTTCTTTTGTAGCTTTAAATCTAACGTCCACAGAACAATTTTGTGACGGGTGCCTACGCGTTTCACTAACCTTCTCTCAAATTCTTTTAAGATTGTATTTATTTTAACCAATCCCCGCTGAGAGCTGAAAGTGTGACTTATGCAAATAAGATAGTTTCGGGTTTAGCGAGTTCGAAAGAGATATAAAAGGGAGAAATGAAATGAAGAGAAGAGGATGACTACGTGTTTTGATAGAGGAGTTAACTACGAGATTGATTAAGAAGGTGATTCTAGGAGATTAGTTTAACTAAGTGAAGTTTGTTAGCTGAAGGAAGATTATTGAAAAAGATTCATTAATTCGGTTCGGACGTAACTGAAGATATCAAGGATTGAAGCCGCTCTATAGATCCTTCAAATATTAAAGAATCCTGCTTTAAAAAGATATCAGGTCTCTGATTTTCATAAATTAGATTTAAATGCGTAGTTTGATTGTATGCGTTATTCTCCGTTGTCTCAGTTAGTGTTCCGTCGTTCATAATTGAGTTCTTATCTCACTCCACTATAATTTGTTGTTCTTAAGGTTTGATTAATATTTGTGTGTTTATCTATTAAGACAGATTAATAAAGGATATTGATTTATTAATTTAGTAGTTGTTAATTATGAATCCAACATACCCGAATTTAGATAATATGCAAAGGGGAGTTAATAATCATAGGGGTAGTGAGAGACTACGACAATTTTAAATGCTGCTTTAAAGAGAGTATTTTTTATTTATTTAAACTTTACCATATCCTTTCAGAAAATATTCAGTAATTTCCTGCATATGCTTATTCACGTTACACTTTAAATATTTGATATTTTTTCTGTGATTTGAAAAATACATGTTAAAAAGCAATTAAATATTATAAACCAGACATTTTCAAAAAAAATGAATATAAGTTACAGGAATTCAGTTCTCTGAAAAATTTAACCCGAACAAATATTTGCTGTTGTAATAAGATATTTCTCCGGAACATGGAATAAGTGAAACAAAAGCACAATTTATATAGAAATAAGAAAATTTTTCATTCCAAAAAAAAACTTCCTTTCGTCTTTATTTTTCATTTGTATCAGACATTATAAAAAACATGAAATATGCAAAGAATTGTACCTATTTTTTAAATAAAACACTATTTGACCTATTGAATTCAAATTGATATGCAAATTTTTTTTCAGGGGAAAATGCATTTCTTCATGTATCAAACAAATTAATTGTTTTCTTGTCCTGAAATAAGAAATAGATTTGTTGTTACAAATACCACGGTTATTAAGGTAACAGGGAAACACAGTCACTACTATTGAAGAAATTTAACAAATAGTTTCTTTGTAAACGAAGAAAAACAAATAGTATGAAAGAATCAATATTAAAAAAATACATTGAAAACAAATAAGTAGTTTCTTAGGTGTACTCGCTCAAGAAAAATATTTTAAGGCTTTTATAGTTCATCTGTTATATTTGCAGAAATAATGCAGAATATTTATATTATTTAAAATTAGATAAGGCTTGCTATTTCTTTTCTATTACTTTAAAGAAACACTTTGTGCTTAAGAAAGAGGTTATTGAACAATTATCATCGAAGGCTTTTCTAATTTTGTGAAAAATAATATTTATCACTGAATTTAAGTTCTCAAATTATTAATAATTCATTTTTATAAAATGCTATTAGACGGTTTTACATATGCAATACTTTTAATTTACGAATTCACTCAGAAATTTATTTTCTTACAGAAAATTTGTTCTTTAGGAAATTTATAGAAAAGTATGCAGTGTACTTTTTTTTGTGTGGTTGTTAGTGATTCAAAATTTTACATATTAATTTTATTATTTTAATTACATAATTGTAAATAAATTAATTTCTGAACAATTTGAATGAATTTTTTATGGATTTAATATTTTATAAAAGTTAATTCTAGAACTTCATTTTAAATTTAAAATTATATTTACTCTTCTAACTTTTACCTCAGTAGTAACAAGGCGTAAACTTACCATTTTATTCGCATATATATGTTTGTTTAACCATTCAATTTTAGTTCTAAACCTGGGAGGAATGTAAGGCCGTTGATGTGAAATAAATTTGTCGTGTTTCAGAGTCCTCAAGTTCATACGGTGTAGAAGTTTAGAGAATAGTGAGCTAACTGATGTGTTAAGCTCACCACTTGACCCAACATCATGTGTTGAATCATCACCAATCATCAACAAGTGACAAAGTTTGTTGTGGATATCTCTCGAATAGCTTTGTAGAGTGCGACAATAATAAACATTTTTTAATGTTTATTATCGCATTATTAATGAGGATATTTTATTTTGTGAGGCTCTGTCTTGTTATGTGTTTGTCTGTTTTTTAATATTAAAATGGTTTTTAGTAATCTGTAATATTGTCAATAATTTATAATTATTTCCTTAGTTCAAGGAATTTCTTGATAATGGAAAAAGTTCTTTTTGCGACCGAACATTTGAAGTTCTTCCAAAAACAATTTCAGGTACTTAATTATTGCGAAGTATTTAAAAAAAATACGAATTTTATATTATTAATTTATTTTAGCTCTTTATTCATAGCTATTACTGTAGTTTAATAAAAAACTAACTATATTTATGGAATTAACTAAAATATGAAAAAAAAATGGTACATTCTAAAAATTTATAAGAAAATATGGGAATATTATAGACAAATATGTAAAAAAAATTTTTCGAATTCATATTTATACATATGGTACTTTCTTACAGAAAAAGGTTCAGAAAATTCTAACTCCAAACTCCTAAAATCGAATTGAAAGGGAAAATTCAAAGATAGTACTGTCATTGAATTCTTTTTTACTGTCAGTCATGAAATATTGATCTCAATTTTATGCTTTCCAGTTTTTCCAGTAAGACACTTTTCCAAGTGAGAAATTCCCAAACTTTTTTTTTGTATATGCAGAATATTTGCTTGAAGATCGTATTTGCATTTTATAAAAGGAAAATTTCAAATATTTTATATTTTTTTATGATGGTTATAACCTATTTTTATAGTGAATATTTTGCTCGTTATTTGAGAAGTTAACTGAATTGTCTTTTAACTTAAAATTTGTTTTATTTTCATTGAATTTGTTTCGATTTTTTTTTGAACATAGGATTTATTTTTTTAAGCTATTTGTGATTTAAATGGCATAAATGGTAAGTTTATTTCGCGCGAATAAATATTTCTTTTTTTTGTCAAATATTAAAGAACTCTTTATCAGGTAAAAACAATTCAATAAAAAATAATTTTTAAGAAACCAGAAAAATCAAATTTTTGTACAGGTCCCAGATTTAAATTCTATAAATTCAAAAATAAATCTAACTGGAATGGGTACATATTACTAAAACTTCGTTGTAAGCAGTTTTGAAATACTTGTATCTTATGAGAAAAATAAACTTTTGAATTGAAGAAATCACTTCATGTGTTGAATTTAATATGTTAAAAACCAAAACATTCGATTTTTTTTTTCATTTCCCATCTTCAGGTTTAAATGACACAGTCGCTTAAATGAAGAAATATTAATGGCCCATAGTCTTCAACCAGTTACAATCATCCAACCAGATACTTTGTAAAATTAAGATTAAGTACTGCTTGTCAATAGCTTACCGAACCATTTAATTGATTCCTTGGATTCAAATACATAGGTTTGAGAAAAGCCATTAAAAGGATCCAATCTGCCACTATTCTTCGTTTAGATAACTCAATACATTCCGTCAAAGCATTAACGGCCGGTTTCCGAACAATGCCACGTGGATTAAAGGCTTTGAAACGCATTTGAGCATTCGCGCTATGTTTTATAGTTGACTTCCTTTTAATTAAGACGCAGAATGGAATCTTTAATTACCTAGGAAGAAGATTAATTGGATATGCTAGATATTCGTGAATGTTCACAACAAAAGATATGTATGATTTCTGATAGTTAATATATATTAAATCGAATTTGATTTTTTCTTCCTTTTTAGTCTTATTTAATTTTTAAAAGTTAGCTATAAGAAAATGCATATAAAACAAAATATCACATGCGGCTTATTTTTTTTCTTGAAAGTCATAGTTTTAGAATACTATAGTTTTTTAAATTTTTTCCCCTAAACAAATATTGCTATAATATGAAACTGTATAAGAACATACAAATCGCATTTTTGGAAGGTTATGATATTTATAAATTTTATTTTTAGTGTAATATGTATGTGAGAGTTCATGAGAAATAACTTCTCAAAAATGTTTAACAAAAACATTTTATTTGGTTTTAACATCTAGGGGACAATTTACATTCATTTAAAGAGCTAAACAACACAGCCGTCGGCTACATGCCGTGAGCCAGAACACAGACTGACTAAACTATTTCATTTCGAAATCATGCAATTGCATAAAAAAAAAGACAGCCAATCAGCGGCTCGCACTACAGGCGCTTCGAACGGATATGAAAAAATAAATAATCCTTGAATAAAAAGAAAAGTTTGAGTGTCAATCATTTCGGCCGGCGGGAAAGAAGAAAAAGAGTGATACTTCCTTTCCCTCTTCAAATCCCAATGTATTCAACTTTTTTGTTGGGCAAAACTAATATCATATTTGTCGTTAAGTATTTTTTCATGAATTTAATTATTACATCACACTTATCACTATTTAATGATTTTAGGCGTCTTTTGACTTTTAGGAAAGTACTATTAAGAACAGTATTCCTGTTTCCAGGTGGCTTCGGTAGCCTAATTAGTTAAGATAACTGACTCGTGGCCGGTGTACCACGAGTTCGTGCCGAGTACCACTGATGATCCGCAGTACAGAAGGGGCTGAAGCATGTCCTCCCATTACAGCGATGCGAAATTTTGGAGAGAGCGATGCCAGGTCAGATGTCAACCTCGTCACTTGCCTATGGTACACAATTACGATTTTTGTCGCCAAATACCCTCGAGTAGCTGAATATTTAATACGTTACTATTCACTCATTCATGTTTTCAGTCTGTTTCGAAAAAATATTTCTTATTTTTCTGTTTAACACACTTATTCTCCAGAAATGAAGTTATCTTATTATTACACTCTATAACAAATAAAAAATGGGGATGACGCACCGAGTAGGAGTTGTCCAACTGCGATAAAAATAGTGGATGAGAAAAACATTTATAAAAAAACAAACAACTAAAATTTTCGAACAATTGCATGAATTTTTCAGAGTTTGACCATTAAAAAGGGAGGAAGTAAATTAGGCTTTAGCGCACCACACTGGTCTGAATGCAAGCTGTCACCTATCCTGGTATAGAGTGATAAAGTTCCCAGATGATTTAATATGAACGTTGTTTTGGTGTAAATTCACTTCCTAACTATTTTATATTGATTATTCTAATTTATTTAAATTTAACCTTCTTTTACAACTATTCTCATTTTAAATTATCCAATTGAATTTATCCACTGAACTTTAGTTACGTGTTCTGGTTTAATTAAAAAATACCAGATGCTCAATGAAGCTTGCATTTGCGCGAAATTCAATTCTTCTAAATGGTACAAATCAAACTGATTTAATTAGAACTAAAATCATGGAGAAACACATTTATCCGCGCTAATCTAAAGCTTGTGTTATAAGAATGCGGGAAGTAAATTCTTCTGAAACATTTTGAAGTTCAACCGTTCTTAAAGTATTTGATTTTCGATTTTGTTTTAGAACTTTTTAAATGACATTTTAAAACGAAACGATTAAATAAAATTTGTAACAAAATGTTCCATATAATTTATACAGATATGAAATTAAGAATTTTCACGAACATATTTAACCCTACTGTGATAAAAAATAATCTTACAAAATGTTATTTTTGATAATTAAAACTTGATATGAATCTTTTTATATTTTTACCAAATCATCTTTTTATGTTCTTATTTTGCATCGAAATATTTTGCAAAAAAGTCATTTTTTATTAGTATGTGGGCATTTAAACAGCCTTTACAAAATCAAGAATTTCGTTAAAGTTCGGAAGAATAATTTGAGCTTTAATTAAATGTTACTCTCATGCAAAAATACGTTTGTACATATGTAGGCATGATTACTTTAAAAATATATAATTTTACGAGCATAATTCAACATCATTTTTTGTGCTTTAATATTCAGACAAAAATAATGAGGAAAATGAATTATTTTTTCATTTGTTTTATGTACAAATTATCGCATTATTTTTTTTTTTTTGTGTGTTCTAAATTTCTATTAATTTTTAGCCACATCACGAATTCTCAATAGGTTTTTATGAAAAAATAGTGTAAAAAGGGTTATATCAACATCCGATATTTACAAAAGTAAAAAAAAATAAAATAATAATAGATAAATTATAAGAAGTGAATGATTAGTTTATTTTACCATTATTAAAAACTATTAAATACACACATGGACTTGTAATTGTTCAAACCTTCAATATAACGCTCAATTTCCTTCCTATTCTATACATAAATATATATTGCCTCTTCATACTTGCATATTTGAGCTTTTTATATCAAACATTTATATTTCTGTGAAAATTAATTCATTTTTTGCATGCCCCCTGGTATATACGTACAATACAAAAATGATAATGTTTCATTTGCGTTTTTCTCATATATTAAATTTAACATAGATTTTGCTTTTAAAATTTATTCGTTAGTATAGCATACGTTGCGAACCTCTGTTATACCCATAATTTTACAGAGCTTCATTGCTTATATGCTAGAACTTAACTGTACACAGTGTCTGTTTATCAGTTCATACATAATTCGAAACTTGTTTCGGTATCTGACGCGTCCGTATGATTGATTGTAGTAACAGGATACTAATGTAGTCAAATCCATTGTACTGTGAATCGTCCCTGTTATATGATAATAACTGCGTCATAACATGGTACAATTCAAATGATGCTGTACTTTGTTCACAACTGAACAAAAAAATAATGGTGTGCTTGTTTTTCATCATATATCCTACAAATATGTATGGCTGTCAAAAAGATCCAGTAGTATCAGTTGCTGGTGTCATGTTTGTATGTGGATGGACTTTTATTTACATGGGGATGCGCGAAGCATTATGAGGGCTACTGGTAATGTGCCTCATACATTTCACCAATGATTCAGTGAAGAGAACGACATTTGATCTGTGAAAATACATTCTTCAAACTTCCACGTCACGCTTACGTTAAGAGTTAGAGCGCAGAAAAAATTTAGCGTGATACGTTCAAAATGTACACACATTTGATATTGCATACCGTATCACCCATATCGCTTTCTTTAAGGAATGTGATATCTGATATATATGAAAATGACACATACTAGAGATGCATTCAATGTTCAGGAAATGCATGTAATTCATTTTATTTTTGTCGCAGAAAATCTTAGAACGTATTGAACTTCGAGTGAGATCCTTCGAACCCAATAGAAGTTTCTTTATAGTGAGCCCTACTATTGTCATTTCTTGTAAATATGATTCTTTATTTATGGTGATCTCAAAGATTACTGAAACCAAACACATTTAAATGAAATATTTTACTTATTTAGCTCGCAAATATAATGTATATTCCCATGAATAATTATAAATATTTAAAATGCAGTTATTTATTATTAATATTACCATAATATTTACTTTAAAATCAAATTTATAAAACAAATAACCTACTATTGGTTCCTAGATATTTCTTTTAGCTTTTCTTTATAGTATGATTCAGGATTCTGTAACCAATGACATGTGGGGCAATTTATAATGGCAGTCGACACTTATCTATAAATATGTCAATTTATGAATAACGTTGATAATTGTGAAATGGAGTTAATTGAATTAACATTTTCAGAGTTACATAAAATAAAATTTACAGAATTCTTAAAAAAATTCGAAAAATAACTCCAACTATAAATTGACAAATATTTTAAATTGCTGGCTGTCATTTCTGGAGATATTTCGTTGTTTGAAGAGAAAACAACACTTGATCTGCTTTCCGCTTTTGGTTCTGCAAATGTATGTGAACAAATATTTCCTTATATGAAAAAAGTATTTTGAGTCTATAAAGCAGCTGCTTAGCAACTTTGCGGACTGAACTGAACATTTAGAATTACGTCGCAAATTGAAAGTCACACCCTTGACATTGTGATGTTAATTAGATTGTAAGAAGATTCGCATTAAAATTTTGATTTTTATTTAACTTCATTGCAGGAGTACTCATATTTTGTACTGATTATTTTTTATATTAGTTCTGAACGTTTGTTCTCAATAATTAATAGAAAAATTCTTTTAAAATATAAAAAAAACACTTATTTGTTAGGCTTAGTTGCAGCTAAAATCAAAAGGTTGCAACTAGTCTGATGCCAACAAAAAACAGGCTGTTGTCGCCAATCCGATGAAATGAAGGTTACAAAAATAAATTGCTTCTAGATTTGCAACTATAAAAATAAATACAGTTAGTTCAAAAATAGTAAATTATAATTGCTTAATATAAAATTATGAAATTCCTCTTAAAAATTAAGTTTTTTTTCCAAAATATAATGTTATGTAATTTTATCATACTTCTGCTTGTTTATTAAACTCACCTGTCTCGTGCAGCTGTTAATTAGCAGAGTTATAACATTTTCGTCCCAATATATTCATTATCATCCTTAAAAGATGCATATTGCACAATATATATGTTGTGACGCTGCTCTACTAATCCCTTCATGACTCTTTTAGGAAAATATTTATTTCAGCCAACTTTCACCGAGTAAGAAAGTGTGATTTTGTAAATGAAGTATATTATATAAATTCTGTTTTCGCGATTTTGTGAGTAGACACGTTGGAGGGCGCAAGTAGGAGTTAACATAAAGTCTGCGAGTTATTTGTTAGTTGAAGATTGAAAGAGAGTGGAATTAGTTAGAGGTCTTGGAGTTGTCCAGGAATAAGATTACAGAGCGTGGATCCAACGACAATGATCAAGCCGAAGAGATCACCTGCAAGTTTTCAGTGCAGGATCCGATGCTTAAAAAGTACATGTATTGTGAGCTTGATTAAGTACAAGTTAGCTTATTAATGTGCGACGTAGTTATATTTGAGCGTATTTAAGCTATCTCAGATTCAGTTGAGGTTTTGTATTAGTATCCCCGTGTTATGGAATCTGACCTCTGCTCTCTACTGGTTAATCACCTACTTTAATTAGATTAATACTTTAATTAGAAATAATAAATTGATTCGATTGAAATCATGTATGTGGATCATTCAGTTTCTCCCATACACCTAGCCGGGTTTACAGGTAGACAAGATGGTTCAGATGTAAACAGGAACCGACCGCTATCACAATGTACAATTCTAATTTTTATTAATAGTATGTATTTATATTATATGTTGCTTATTTTTATGTCAATAAATATCTTTAAGCGATGAATAATTATTATTTAATACAATTAAGTCTGTATTTTCTTAACTCTACATGCATTGCCATGAGAAAAAAAAATTGTTTTAAATATTTCCTGCTGTGCAGCACCCTGAATCGTATGGGTACATTGGTTTGGCACACCACAGCAGGAAAATCACTGACCCCTGGTAAAATTCCTGGTGTACAACTTAAAGTATATTTGCATTAAAAATTATTGGATATGTTATATGATTTGCAATGAAAATTATATTTCCTAAATATTTGTGACGATTTCAAGTATTATTTTTGTAAATATTTAGTTAAATTTTATTAAATATTGATAACACCCAATGCATGTATTTTCCTACTGCTATCACGTCACATTTATGTTTAAATAAAGTCACTCGTAACCAATTTCCGTTTGTACGCAGAACAACTGAAATAGATTAATTGCACCTTCATAAGAAATCACAATTTTGAAATTCTAATAATGTAAAAATATATATTCGACAAACGTAAGCTAAAGAAGATTAAAAATATTTTATTCCGCTGAATGTCATTGCATGCTTTGATAGACACAATTTAGACAAGGGATAAGGATGATATCACATTGTTCCTTTTTGTCATCTAACTTTCGGCGTGAGAATGTTTTATGCATTTGTCCCACATTGGTCATCAATAATGTAGTTAGATTTATGAAATAATCCAAATGAACTGGTTCATTTTTATGAGGCAGAAAACTGATATGTATCGATAACGAAATTACCATTGAATTTCTTGCATAAAAGCCCTTCGAGCGGCTCTTCTTTCTGACTAGCTATCGAAATATTTTATAAGAATCTAAATATATAATTCGTTTGCAGAACACATATCTGTGCTTTTAAGAATTTACATTTCAATTCTCTGTAAAAGGGAATTATTATGCGTGCTCTTATTTTAAAGATGCAGCACATAAATGCCTTTCATTAAAAGGAAAGCTAGTAACAAATAATTTATAAGCCCAGTGAAGAAAGTATAAATATAGAATGAAATGACAGAAGGAATAATTAACTAAAAGAAGGTTTTTATGTATTCCAGGAGCAAATTGAGTTACAGAAAAGAACACATTAAAAACCTTTTTTCTAGAGGAGCTCGTTAGGAAAATTGGATGTTATGTAGAGCCAAATTTAAAAAAAACACTTACTGAGACTGTGGAAAGGAAAACTGTTGCAAAAAATATTTTCAACGTATTACTTAAATGTTGGAAGTAATGTTAAAATTTTATACAGGTGTATTAACTGTAATATTTATAAATTAACTGTTTCTTTACTTATATTCTTACATTATATTCTTCTCTGCTCTTACTTTTTTTTTATTTCTCTGAAAAAGAGGAAAAAGAAATTAAACGTTAATGCTACAAATGGAAGGAGAAGAATTATAGACATATAATTTACAAAATTATATTCACTAACAAATACTTTATTTCTTTTAATGAAGAAAAAAATTAAAATATATTTTAATGATGAAAAAAATATGTTTTTTCTTAAAATTAATGAGACATAATAATTAAATTACCTTATGTTATCCAATCCTAATATATAGCACTCAGATCTCCAACGATATTTGTTGCGTTTTCAATTTTATTTGCTTAAAACATGTTTACAGCGAAATCAATGCTATTATTAGATTTTGATTTGCGTCTCTCTTAATACGTTATGCAATTACATTAAATAAACTAAAAATACTCCAAATATTACAATGTGATTCACAGCGAAACTTAGATTTAATAAAAAAACCTTAAAAAGTATGCATTATGGACTTAAGTTTTTGTTAACTAAGCTAGAAAAATCTAAATAGCTATTTAATATTTTAAAAGACTTTGAAAATCCATTTGAGCAATTTCTTTGCAAGTATATTTGCTACGATTTGAAGTAAATGTCAGTTATTTCTGGAAAACACGAACAGTATTCGAGTTAAGTTACACTGTAATTATTTTCTAAATTGGAAATAAAAGCATATGGGTGAGTTAGGATTCGTGCAAACATTATGTCGTTGATTTTGATAAAAGCCAAACAATATCTCAAGAGAAGTTAGATTATACATCTGTTACTCTGATAGGCTCATATTTATACTGAAATAATATCAATCAATTATCTGGATTAATAAGAAAGAAATGCCAAATAATGACATTTCGTAGGCATTAAAATTCAAACTCAATTCATATGCGTGTCTTAAAACTGTAAATGTAATCTCTAAAAGCATATTTTTCACTTAATGAGCCTCTACGTAAGCATTTATAGTAAAAAAATGATTTATTTATTTGATTTTCAAGGTTAGGGTTTGAAGGAGAATCAAGTTTCTTTCATAATCTTCATGATAAAAAATCACCAAATTATTTTTTTTTGAAATGATGAACTTAAATCATATAATTGGATCCAAATATTCCATGGTTGCATTAACAACATTCATTATGGTTTATGAGAAGATGAATAAGATAGATTTTCATACCAATAAATATATATAAAAAAATTAAGAAATATATTCAATTCGAGAGAAGCCGAAAATATCCAAATATTACAAATATTAAAACTTAAATATTCATTTAATATTTGCTGTGGTTTTGAATTACTTGTGAGTCCTGATTTTATATTTACATTTATTCGTATATTTGTTGGAAAACAAAAGATATTTATCCGCTGATTATCTGTAGAATATTGTAAAAAACGGAAGCGGAATGATCCGTTTAATATAATCTGGAATTTTCCATGTCAAAATAGGAGTAGAATAAAAATTATTTTTGAACAATATATGCTTAATTATGTTGGTAAAACATGAGGGATAAAACGAAAGGAAAATACAGTCACGTGGTTATGGGCTGTTTAACTGTAATCGTAACACAAACTGTTTTCTTTATTTTTTCACGAAATTTCGCTTCAATGTCTTGATTCCATATTAATGCCTGGTTAAATTATGTTTTTAGATATTGCTAAAAGTACTCAATATAAACAATTGTCCTTTCTGATTTGTAAATCACTTATAAAATACTAGCCGTTACCCACATACTTCTCTAGGTATTTCACAATGTATAAAATACACTGTTTATATATATAAATTATTGATTTCAAAGTCCTAGCATTAAGAATTTGATTGTATTGAAAAATATACCTCTAACTCTCAGTTTTTGATATAAAAAGAACAGAACTCTTCTAATTAATAATTTCTAATAATCTCAAATTTAAAGTAGACTGATTTTTTGCACTCTCGTAGCCCAGTGACCTAGTGGGTTTCCACAAAACCCATTTTCAGTGGATATTTACTCCATAAAATAAACATGCGTGCGAAATTTTAAGTCAAAATATAATAGAACAAAATCGGAAATTTTACTATCAATACGCCCCATAACCCCGTCGAGATTTGATTTCTAATTGAACCGTTGTTAGTGGATTGCAATTCAATAGAAGAAACATGCAAATCAAATTTCATTATTGTAGTAATAGAAGTTAGAATACTGGAATATTTTGTCATTAAGCTCCAGCAAAACTGCCACTGTCCCCCAGGAGTCGACTTCCTTAAAATCCGTTCATAGTGGATCTCCATTCGACAAAAGATGCATGCTTAGCAAATTACAATTATGTGGGTCTAACAATTAAAAAAAAAAGAAGTCTTTTCTATACCACCGTTGATTCCTCGCAACCCTCTTTGGCTGTAGACTTTTGTAAATTTTTTTGTTAGAGGAACTCTATTCAACAAAAGGAGTATACCTACCAATTTTCAAGCGGGTATGACCCTTAATCTCCTGAAATGACTCTTGGGGGTCCATCTTTGCGGAACCTGTTTTGTAACTGATCTGTACTATATGAAAGGAATTTGCTTACCAAATTTTAAGACTACTTCTAATAGTTTAAAAATGGAAATAATTATTGGTAACGTACCTTAATTCTCCGCAACACTACTTGGGGGTCATTTTCGTAAAACCCATTTTGTAATGGATCTCTACCCCGTGAAAGGAATCTGCTTACCAAAATTCTGTAAGGTAAATAGTTCCGAAAATATCGTGAGGAGGGAGATTCTTTTTCTTTTGTATAAATAGATTATTCAAATCCACTTTTTATTGATTTGTTGCTTATGCCACCTGTCTAACGTAGTCAGATCGAGACCCAAGAAATTCATCATGGCAACGGGCTAGAGATACGTCTGTCATTAACATAAGCTTTGAGCCCATGAAGGTGACAGCACGATTTTGCTCACGATAGATGTGTGGCTACACCATTCGAAACCACTGATTTTATGAGTACGTGCTCCGTGTATACTCGACGAGTATTTGGTAGCATCAGGCATCGAACCCAGGCCTTCCGGTCTGGCGTCCGATGCTCTAACCACTAGGCTACCCACGGCCTCAATTTTTTTCTTATAATATTGCACCTGTGTTTTATCTTTTTAAATCAATTTCATTGTTGCTTAAATTGACTTATTGTCTGTAAATTATTTACGTACACTTATCAAGTATTATAGTGCTATTGATACCAGTTTTCACCAGTATTTACATCAAAAAGGACCTCTTGAGCCATCATAAATATTAGATATTCACAAGAGTTTTCATATGTTTTCGCAGAATACATGTTGAATTTTAAATGGTTGTTACAAGCAAATGTTTACGAATATGAAGATCTCTGAATAGTACAATATCCTATATTTTAAAAACATAACATAATTTTTCTGGAAGGTACTTTTGTAAATATTGCGCTCTAATTATTAATTTCTATTTTGCTATAATTATCCAGTAGATTTAGATTTTTCGTGTATTACCAAAAGTATAATACTATCTAAAAGCACAATGTAGGAAAACAAGAAGAATTTTTCTTCTTTGCCTGTAGTAGTTGGATTAATGGAATAGGCTCATGAATTGGTTGTCATATTATTTTGCGTGGGGGGGGAATATATTCAAATATCCTGAACTTCAGGAAAAAAAACCCTGCGAATACCTGAACATCACACAATTGAATAAAAATGCATCTTCGTGTTATTTTGCATGTTTTCTAGTAAGAAATGAAGAAAAAATCGCAAACACTGAGATCGGTTTGGTTAGATAAAAAAAATTGGAATAGGCACATCTTGATATTTCTTTCGAAATGTTGGTAGGAGATTTTCAGGTCTCATTTTTTCAACTAAAAAAAGATTTCGATGTCATCATAAACACAAAGAAAAAAATGGATTTGATGTCTATTTAAAAAAATAGCTGAAAAGTAAGACCCAGAGAAAAAATACTCGAAACTGCAGCAAAAACCGATGAACAATCGAATGAAAACTAAATAGAAAAAAGTTCT
>BMAO01008988.1:0-57032 GCA_019973975.1 Trichonephila clavata | reverse complement strand
GGTTATAATTATCCGAAGTCGAATAAATTTTTAAAAAAAAAAAAAAGTTCAAATATTAAAAAGAAAAAGTATATGAGTATCCACTTCCTTTTTCTGTGCTTGTGTTATTTAAACTATGATTCATCCAGAGAATGTGTTATGCTGAATAGGCAAATAAATAAAATAGGAGTAGACAGTTCAAGGTTGTTTGAAAAATGTTCTTTATGACTGAGTTCTATTGATTTTTTTATTTTATTATTTTGTTGTTGCTGATAGAATAATAAGCATATTTTAAGTGTTTGAAGGTATTATGGTATATTTTGGATATAAATGAATGATCATTATAAGATTTTCACAATCAAATAAGGGGGGATTACAATTGTCATTATTTAAAGTGTATATATATTGGGTACTTTGAGAATTTCATATTCCTAATTAAGATTCACAGTGTGGTATATTTAGCCTTTAAATGTTTTTCATGTAATAAGTATATACTTTTAGCATAGCATAACATGTAGTGACAGTTTTTTCAATGTGCTATTGTGTCTCATAATTAACTTTATATTTTGATACACAGCTGAGTTTGTGGAAATTTATTTAGATTTTCACGGGATCTTTTTATATGTTATGAAATGTTTCTCTTATTTATGTTTTTTCCCTACAGGAAGGCAGTTGTTAATGAGAGCTAATATGTAATAATTGCTTATTGGATAACTAACTTAATTTACAACTTCCAGTATACATAAAAAACCTGAATTTAGTTTTTATTTAAGAGATAAATATGGCTCTCCTATCAAAGGAAAAAAGATAGACCTCTATAATTTAGGAATTGAGCTACGAGTTGATGTAACTTCAGATGATAAAATCATCGATTTGCGTGAGAAAATCACTTCATGCTCATTCTTAAGGATAATGAGCAGTTTGAGAAAGAAATGCTGGATAACATTGTTGATGAACGTAAAGCGCTTGAAGATGAAGCCATAAAGAAAATAGAACGGAAGATAAGTGTCTAGCTGAGCAGAGAGCATTGAGCTTGAAAAGCTTAAATTACAAGCAAAAAAATCTCTACCGTCCTTAGGTAATGCGCCTCAAATGGATTCTAGCCCCATGAGCTCAACCTGAAAACAGTATACCACATTTATTCCTGATAAAGATGACATATGTCATTGTTCTTAACAGTGTTTGAAAGACAATGAAGCTTTTAAATGTACCTGCGGACTTTTGGGTATCACACTTAATTGGAGTCTTCCAAGTGATATTGGCAGATTAATTGCAAGAGAACCAGAAGAGATGTTTAAAAATTATGCCACATTCGCTATATTTTATTACAAAGGTTCAAACTGACAGCTGACCGTTTCAGAGTTCTATTCAGTAGACATTAGAAACAGGATCATTCCACATGGAAAGATTTCTTTTTTGAGCTCAGAACCTTCTTTGAAGGTTGGCTAAAGGAATTAGAAGTCAACTCTTTTGACTCGTTGAAAGATGTCATCATTGCAGATCAAATTAAAAAGAAATATAGTCCGAGTATAAGAATCATTTCCTTGACAGTTGGGAAAAACTTAATGATCCAGTCGTGTTAGCTGAAAAGCTGGACTCGTATGAAAATGTTAAACTTCCTTCTCAAAAACTAACACAACTCTCCAAACCACCAGAGTTAAATAAACCTCGGTTTCCTAGAAACACGGGCAATCCGGAGTTTAGAAAGCCTAATTTATTCAAAGTTGAAAAGAATGTTTCCGGTAACCACAGCAGTACTTCTGTTAACTCTAGCTACATGCCAGCACGAAATATTAACACTGGTTGTCACCCACCTATTTCTTGTTATGGTTGTGGCAACCCTGGATTTATTAAATCAAAATGTCCAAAATGCTTACAAAAAAAAAGAGACTGCCTCTGTCAATGCCATACAGATGTGCACTTGTCTTACCACTCCAGTAGCTCTACTTGACATTCAAGTTTACGAAGCTACAGGCACAGTTTGAGCTGATACAGGAGCCAGCCAGTCAGTTGGGGGAGAATTAGTGTTTAACTTTTTAAAGAATCGTGGACAAAAATTCACAGAGTTTCACCTTTCTATGTATTTAGCTGATGGTCAGCAATCCACATCCCTTGTTAAAAAAGCTAAAGTGCCAATCACCATAGGTGGACGAACTTTCCAAACCGATTTAATTTTTTTGCCAAATGCAAAGGGTAACCGCACCCTTCTAGGTGTTGACTTTTTAAGGACATCAGGAATCGTAATGGACATGCGTAATAATTTTTGGTATTTTGGTAACAAACCAAGCTTCAAGATACCTTTCTCAAAAGATGTTCCTTTGCTTGTAGACGACAGCACTGCCAAAATAAATAGTAGTTCCTGTCCCGCAAATTCAATTCTTAGTGATGTTCCATTACAAATCAAACCTGTTGATGAAACTGAGATTGAATATATCCATTTACGAGAAGAAGAAGGACAGGCCCTGAATGTAGAAGAAAGAAATTATTTGATGGTGCTACTTAATGAAAGTAAAGATGTTTTTAGACCCGGGGGAGAACCAACTCCATTCGTGAAACACTTTATAAACACAGGTGACCACCCACCAGTTTCAACTGCACCTTATAGATTATCTCCAAACAGAAAAGAACTCTTAAGGAAAGAAATTGATAAACTTTTGGCTAATAATATTATAGAAGAATGCGAGTCCCCATACGCAGCTCCAGTGGTTTTAGTGCCCAAGTCTAATGGATCTGTTAGGTTGTGCAGAGATTATCGTAAATTAAATGCGATTACTATACCTGACAAATATCCCTGCCCCTTATGGATGCTCTTTTACATGATGCAAAATCTTCTGCTTTTATGTCTACCCTTGACCTAAAATCCGGTTATCATCAGGTAGAGGTTAATCCAGCGGACCAGGACAAGACTGCATTCGTTTGCTCTTTTGGTACATTTAGGTACAAAAGCCCTTTGGACTTCGCAATGCCACAGCGACCTTTCAACGTCTTATGGACCAATTTCGTAATGGATTGCCAAATGTAAATATTCTGGTGTATTTAGACGATATCGTTGTGTTGTCTGAAACGTTTGAACAACACATTGAGGACTTAAGAAGGGTCTTCGACAGACTTAAATAATTTAAATTATGTGCTAATAGAGAAAAATGTAAGTTTGTTTGCTCTCGTGTAAAATACCTTGGATTATGGATAACTCCTAAGGGAATAGAGGTTGATCAAGATAAAACTGCAGCGATACAAAACATTCCTTCTCCGAGAAATCTAAAGCCGCTACAGTCATTTTTACAGACCTGCTCATGGTATAGAAAATTCATCCCGAATTTTTCAGATATTGCTAGACCCCTTAGCAACTTGACAAAGAAAAGTACTGCTTGGAAATGGAGGGAAATTGAGCAACAAGCATTCCAGATCCTCAAGCAATGTTTAATAACCCCGCCAATACTGACGCAAGTTGATCCTAAAAAGCCTTTTATCATCCGGACGGATGCAAGTAGTTACGCCGTAGGTGCAGTTCTGCTACAAGGAGAAAGTCCCGCCAATGAACAGCCAATAGAATATGCCAGTAGACTCTTAAGCTCTGCTGAGAAGAATTACTCGACAACAGAACGAGAAGCCTTGGCTGTAGTCTGGGCCCTTAACAAATTTAGAGGGTATATTGAAGGTGCAGAAATAACAGTGGCATCCGACCATCAACCATTATAGTGGCTGATGAGCTTAACATCTCCAACCGGAAAATTAGCCCGTTGGGCACTTCAAATACAATCTTACAATCTGAAGATTGATTATTTTCCTGGAAAATGCAATGTTATTGCAGATATGCTTTCTAGGCCAGCGTCTAAGGACGATGAAATTTGTGAATTAAAAACTATAATTATTGATTTCCCGACAAGAACAGCTAATGAACTAAGAACAGAACAATTGAAGGATCCTGAGTTAGAAAAGATAATTAATTGCTTTGAAAACCACAACAAGGGAGTTGACTTTGCCAATTGGACTGGGAGAGGGTACGTGATGAATCAGGGAGTACTATATCGGTACTCACCTCATGTTGAAGTCGATGAAGCTCAATTAGTTGTCCCTACTCACGAGAGAGAGAAAATATTAAAATTGCACCACGATGCTCCCACCGCTGGACATTATGGAGCTGATGGTACCTTTTCTAGAATTTCTTCAAAATATTATTGGACTGGTATGAGGAAATTTATTGCCGATTATGTGAAGAGCTGTTCAGAGTGCATTAGATATAAAGCCACAAATCAGAAACCTGCTGGTCTTCTGCAGACCCCTGTTCCAGCTCAATGATTCGAGAGCATAGCTATTGATCTTTTTGGTCCTTTACCAGAAACGAGAGAAGGAATGAAGTGGATATTCATAGTGGAAGATTACACCACAAAATGGGTAGAGTTATTTCCATTAAAGCAAGCTACTGCTAAAGAATGTGCTATAACACTTCTAAATGAAGTCTTCCTAAGGTACGGCGTACACCGTCGACTAATATGTGACAATGGGACTCAATTTGTAAGTGCGGTAATGCAGCAGTTATGTTATGTCTTGGATATCAGTCAAAGTCTCATTCCCGTATATCACCCACAGGCAAATCCAGTAGAAAGAAAAAATAGGGACTTGAAACCTCGCTTGGCAATGATGGTAGGTAACAACCATACATTATGGATTGAAAAGCTACCAGCTATTAGGTTCGCATTGAATACTGCAAAATGTGAGTCCACAGATCACACGGCAGCATACCTAACCTTCGCCAGAGAATTACGAACTTTAGACCAAGTAAATACTGATCTACGATCTGTCATCCATAACGATAATTTTGTACCTGAATTTACACCCTATTTAAAACGCTTTGAAGGATATATGTCATAAATTAAAGAAAATATTGAGATGAGTCAAGATCGTCAAAAAACATCTGCTGACAAATCACGCAGACTAAGTCCTGACTATAAAGTTAATGATCTAGTATGGGTACAACTGCACACATTAAGCAAAGCGAGTCAAAACAGGAGTGCCAAACTGATGCCCAGGAGAGACGGGCCTTACATTGTGCTATCCCAGAGATCCCCCACCACATTTGTAGTAGCTAGTTGCGACAAACCTGACGAACCTTTAGGTGTCTATCATGCATCAGCTTTAACACCTTTTCTGAATGTCACACAGACCCATTCTCCTGTAGTACCTCTGAGGAGAAGAGGAAGGCCTCGCAAACAACCATTGATTCCTAGAGGAACTGCTGGAGAGAATGTCATATTGTCTGATAGTACACCACCTCGCCGAGACGGTCTTCGGCGGTGTAGGGGGAGAATGTAACAGTTACATTTAAACTCTGCCTTCCCTTGACAAATAACGACAGCCAGGTGGCGCTACTTGTTCTTGGGGAAAGGAGAACGTTTTTCCAGAGATCTTTTTTTTTGCCGCCGGATGGTCCCCGAGCCATGGATACACGTGGAGTCAGGGAAAGCCTTTCCCTCCTTTTTTTTATGTCTAGTTCCTACATTATGTATTTTTGTTTGTGTGTGTGTTTCCTTGTGTTGTGGAACTTCATGAACATTAAAATATCTTGTTCCTGTAACCATCAAAGGCTGCATTAATTAGTATTTCACAACATGGGAGCATTACAACATGAGATTAGCGTATCAGTGTATTTTAAGCAGGGAAATATTTAAAGCCTCTCAAAGGTTATATGAGTATAAAGTAGGGAGAGCTTAAAAAATACAAAACGGTGTTTATAAAAAAGAGTCTAGAACAGCGTTTCTCAAACTGTAGGGCGTGCCTCCCTAGTTGGGCGTGATAACCTAATAAGGAGGGCGCGAGCATATCGATAAGTCGAAAATTATAGATTTAAAGAATTACAAATTCACTGAAAGGAAACAAAATAAAATACATTCTGTCATATTAAAAGTAAAATACGCATTTACACTGATATTAATATAAATACATTCGTACTGCATAATATATTTGATAATTTATTTATCAATACTAAGTTAAGAACAAGATTGTAATAATTACTCCCATTGACTTGTCATATACAAATTTATACGTGAAATTTAATACTTATATCTATATAATTTTAACGGTTTATAATTAAAATCGTATTGTACCTTTACGTCAACTGCATTATGATTGAATTCAAAACATTGTTATTATATGGATAGGGGTGCAATGAAAATTCTGATTTAAAATTGGGTCGTTAGTATTAATAGCTTTAGAAACACCGGTCTAGAGTGCTATAAAAAATTTGCGACAAAAGTTAAAACCAATTGGAGGGGTACTAGTAAACTAAAAATACGTATCAATATTATTATTTTTATTATTATTTGCGTTTATCTCAAAATGAAATTATCTCAAAATTTGGTGCCATGTGATCTAAAAAAGTATTTGTTAATCTAAATATGTTTAGAGAATGACCACAGTACAAAATTATAAGCGTTCAATTTATGACTTTTGACGTTTTAAGGAACTTTGAAAAGTTTCCTTTGTTTAAACATGAAAAATAATTTTTAAACAATCAAATAAATTACACAGTTAAAATTTATTTGCTTGCTCATGTGAATAAAATCAAATATTCTTCATTTCCAAAATTGTACACAAAAATATTTGATTTATGTCCCCTTTTTTGATGATTTTACCTAGAGACTAGCACCCACTTACGGTTTAAGTCGGTTTACGGTAATGTCTACCATTTGGCTCAGATCCAGAGGATGGGGAATTATAAGCATGCAAAACATGTCACAATTAAACTACACTAATAAGTAAATAATGTTGCAAATTCCGGCATCCATACTTTTAAACTGCATTTTTTTAATTTTTAGGTACCTTCACTGTATAACGCTCCCCCCACCCTTTTTTTTTTTTTTTTACGAAAAAAACTGAAATGTACGTCTGCAATTCTATATGTTTTGAAGTCATTTATTCGAGGTATTATCCTAGACTTTTGAAAAAATGGAATACTTCTAGAACTACAACTTTTTTTGTTCATAAAGCATACCATTTCTTTTTATAAACAGAATTTCGATATATGTAGAAATCTATTTTTTATGCTAATTTATTTTGTTATTTTAAAATTTACTCATTTTTATACACGGCTTATAACGCAAATCCTTAAATTTTGATCTTACTTTTAATCTGGAGTGTCATATACGCCAGATTTTATGTTAACTAATAAATATGTAAAGTACAAATGCTTTCATGTTCTAACTATAATAAAAAAAAGTATTGGTGTAACATTATTATGTTTTTATAGAACACAAAACGTGGAGAAAAATTCAGTTCTAAATTTCTCAAAAATGGTAGGATACTAAAATAAAGTATAGTTTGACAGTCCTTTTGATTAAATAGACAAGATACTAAATCGATCAGAAATGTAAAAAAAAAAAATGATGGATTAGAATTTGGTTTCATTTTCAGAATTTGGTAATAGTTCATTATTTTTACAATTTGCGAAATGCTTCCAGACAGTTAAATTTTAAGAAGATAAGTGCATTTAGAATAAATAAAAGAAGTCTGATGGTCAGGAAAAAGAAGGGAGTAAGATTGAATAGAAAAGCTTGCATTTTAAGAAATTTATCTAACAATCTTAGCCCTTTATTCGACACTTTTTTAATGCAATGCTATTATTCTAATATGTATTTTTTAGTGTTTGTTACATTAACTGGATATTTCTGAATTCAACCGACCAATTCAGATGGGTAAGAGTAAGCAGCATGCGGACAACAATTCACCATAGAACAAGGAGTCGCAAACTACATTTATTCAGTAAAATTTGTGTGATAATAGTATCCGTCGGGAGAACGGGCAGAAATTCTAAAAGATCATCTGTTAGAACCGTACCTGCTACCCGAACACATCAATGGCTTAAAATAGCTTGTTTTCTTACAGTATGTCCTCCCAGAGTTGCTGCAGGAAGTACCGGCCACCATCGTGCACGTTCTGGTGCATCAGCATAATATTCAATTGGGGTGCATAACCACCTCAACGCAAATGTCCCAGAAGATGTATTGAATGCGGTGACCCGGTTGCTTGGCCTACACGTTCCCCGAATCCCAATCCCTTTCATTTCTTTTCTGGAACTGCCTGATATCGCTTTTATATGAGACACCGTTGTCTAAAGTGGACGATCTCACTGCGTGATATCGCTTCAGATGACACCACCAGCACTCCGGATTTGTTAGAACGCCTTCGACAATCCTTCGTCCTGCGATATCAGCTGTACTATGATCCACGCGACAGCAATTTTAAAAACTCCTGTGACAATTACTTGTCATTGCATTTCTAACGGCCAGCTGGGGTGCATTGTTCATATTTTAAACATTTTTCATAAGTCTAATTAATATATTTATTAATTATTTTTGTTCATTTCATTCTAGTCGACATCGCATTCTAGATAAATGTTTTTGCGAACTACTCCGACTAAAAACGTGGTTTACGACCCCCTGTTCTACGATAATTTGTCGTCACCATGCTGTCTACTATTCGCCATCTGAATTTGTCAGTCGAATCGAGCATATCCTGTATATACACACACATACATATATATACACATATATATAACAACCTAATTTAATATCAAATTAAACTCCAATTTATACTTTTATCTGTGATTTTTAATTAGAAATGTCATTAATCAATGTCTAGGCTCGTTCAAGTTCCCACTTTAAAAGCATTAAACTATGTGTTTGGATTGTTTTAATATTCTTAGAAGAAGAAAAAACTAAATAGCTTACACATGCATTTTCCACAGACTTGTTGTCACCAAGTTTTATTCAAAATCATATACGTACATTTTATAAAAATAACTACTGTTTTCTTTCAGTTACAATGCGATTATAATTTATCTTAATTTTTCTCATTGGATGTAATAAAAGAGAGTATTTTGAATTCTGCCGACCCTTTCCTCAATGTATACTTAGTATTTTTTAAAAAGGAGCCGCGGATTGGTATTTACCCAGATTGCCAAACTGTAGTTCCAACAGATTGGATCTTGAGCTCTGACGATGAGAAATTGTACACAAGTGATTTTTTTATTTCGCCGAAAGCTTCCAAGTCAAACAGGCACTCTAGAGAGCTGTAACACTCCATGTAATCATACAATATGGACGCTATTAATCTTTAGCATCATGTAAGGTACATCAATTTGGACAGGGCTCGAACCAGCAAGCTCGAGCGTACCAGATCAGCTCCTAACCACCTACACCACACAGCCACACCACAAATACTTTACTGTGATAATTAAAGGCAAGGACGTCAATATATCTATATATAGATAAGAACCTACATATTTGTTGAGAACTGATGGGGATAATCCTAATCATATCTCAAACAATCAGAACGTGCGCCAACTCTGTACGATAAAAAACTGATTGTGCAAACAAAAACTGAAAAACATCCACAAGATTTAATAAGAAAAAGATCTCCAAAAAAATAACTACACGCTCTGTTAGAAACACTACGTTTCCAGCACGTTACAGAAATTTGTTGCAAATTATTTTATATGATTCTCATTTGTTGTAGTTTTACTCTTATTTCTTTGTATTAGATATCAATTTAAAATTTTACTACTTTTATTGCATATTGCATCGTAACTACGTTACTTGGAAAGGAGTAGTGTCCCAGCTATATTTATATATTATCTTTGTTTTTATAAATTTAGATTTTCTAATCTGGCTACAAAAAAGTTGTTGATATTGCGGCTGATATAATAACGTCAATAAAAAGGTTAACGGTCGAAAATAGTTTTCTTCTGTTATTTTTAGTCATTGAAACCGATTAATCAATTCTAAATAATATTTATATTTATCCCGTTTATTATTTGCGATAAATTCGTCTACACACACACACACACACATATATATATATATATATATATATATTCACTATGTTTGCTATAGCACTGAGCATCGTGGAAGAAAAAATTGTGTAAGAACAACAATGATTCATAATAATCGTAATAATAGGGGAATGACACTAAACAAGTAATATAAATAATTTTTTTTAATCAATTCTTCTTTGAATGGATGAATAGTAAGTATTTTATTAACGATTGCAAATTTGAACAAGATACACATATAGGAAGAGAGTGATCTAAAATAGTAGGAATTGAAAAAAAGAGCATAATTTGTGTGTCTGCATTGTTTTAACAATGCACACCCGTTTTGGCTAGTTTGGCTGAAAAAATGGTTTTCGACGCCAACTTTGTCATTTTTTTACAGTCACATTGTTACAACAGTGATGACGAATTTAAGTTGGAGACAAAAACCGGTAATTAATTTAATTTAATTTAATTAACAATTTCATATTTGAATAAACTGTATTAACATCAAGTGTCATCCACTACAAGTTTTAAAAAATATTATTTGAACTTGATTGGGTGAACAGAAGGTATTTTATTAACGATTGAAAATTTCGACAAGATAAATATATAAATATATAGAGAAAGTAACTAATAATATAGGAATGGAAAAAAATTTTAAACTACGATACCAAAATACAAATGTATGATTAATAAATGAATGATGTATATATGATAGTAACAAAAAGTAACTTTTTCAAATTGTATTATACACATAACTTTGATTTTATGGGTGAGTTTATTTATAATTAAATACAATTTATAACTTCTATCTTTCTTAAATACATTTTAGAAATTTGATTTTATATATGATTGTTTTTTTAAATTTTACATTTGTAAATTAATTTTAAATGTATCTGTTTGTAGAGCTGCCAGTGGTTGTAGCATTGTTGCATTTTCATTTTCTAAGTAATCGACAAACATACTGGCAATGAACAATGACAGACAATACTGACATTGATTTCCAAATGTCTGGAATTGAAGTGGGTAATTCCCATTCCCAATGAGTGACATTTCCCTACATCAACACTGTTCGGGGGGTGTCAGACGGAATCGATATCAGTCAGGATAGCCACGCAGTAAGCGAAGTGAATTGAAGTACTGACTGGAATCGGAGTCGTCAAATGTTTGCCTATACGAAATGTTTGGTAACCACAAGTGAATCGTTCGAGTATCCCTCAAGCAATCAACTTCTAACAATAACAAGAAGAACCTAATGACCAATTCAATAAAGCAATGGTCATCGTTGCTTCGAGGAGGAGAAAGAAAAGTAGTATTTGATTGCATAGAGTGTGTACTCAAGGATTAAAACCGTTCACTGTACTTGTGAAAAGGAAAAATATTGTATCCCAGACAAAAATGATGATATTTTTCATGCCAACGATTATTTGTTTTTGATTCTATTAGTATTTGATTCTATTAGAATAAAACTGGTATCTTAACATTGTTTCAAAATTTAAATTTTTTACTAATTAAAAAATAGTTTTAAGTGTTCATCACCATATAATTAGTTTTTTGTTTCAAAAATTAGAAAATTATTATTCTTATTTTCTCCTAGAACAAAGCATAAAAACATTAATGCAATACTTTATGAACATTATACTATGTCTCACAGTGAACTTTTAAACGAGAAACTAAATTTGAACTCTACATATTTTTAAATCTTATTAACAAATAGGGAAAAAAAATTAAAAGCAATTCTTTAAAATCTTTTAATTTCTTATAAAAAAATATTCTAATGAAGACGATCAGATAAAAAATTCTCAAACAATAAATTTTGAAAAATGATAACTTCCTCTGACCCGAGACAAAAATAAAAGCTTGATATTTTGTAAGAGGTACTTAAATAGTTGTTTTAATCACTCTCATTTATATAAAAGTGCAATAATTTGTTTTTAATTTATAGGAAGTAGGGTGGATGCATCACATGTGATATATTAGGATCAATACCCTACAATTATAATTTTTTAAAGTACTAAGCAAGATTTAAGTAATTAATTTAATATCTTAGCCTTTAATTACACAATGCATACAGTTCATAAATTCTACAAGAAAATTAAGTTTGTCATTTTAGGTACATATTAGTAGTACCTAATTACAATATAAATTACCTAATTACAGCGTATTACAATAACATTATTTTTTATTTTCGTGAAATATCTTGAAATCATTTCTAGTAGTTGCAAAGCATAGAAAACCTTGTAGTCTGTACATTGTACAGTTGTTAATGCCGAGCACTTTTTATTCCGGCATCTACTTGGATGGGTCATATCCCCAATCATTTCAGGCATGTACCTAGCTTTTTTATTACGAGCTGCTTGATGTGGAATGCAAGCTGTAAGATCTTCGTTAAATGGATAAAAATGGAAAGCAAACATCTCAACAAAAGTTTGTGCAACTCAAGAAGTACTTCTATCAATCTTCAAATCTCCCAAAATAAAACTAAACGTTAAAACAAAATTGACTTAAAAAGTATGTTCATAAGTGATTGGGTCTCCTTGGAACACAAGTGATACAAACAAATTTCACTTGTCATTATGCTTTAATATTTCACTAAAAATTTCTTTTTTTTGCTGTTAACTAGTAAAAATTAAATGTACAAAGAAAAGGCATATTTTAAAAAAATGTTTGATATTTGTATATAAATAAGAAAAAAAATACTTCAACGACGTGCACACGTTTTGATTCAGAGACGCTAATAGAAATCGCTATCATGGACAGGTACTGCCATGTGTTGACTAAAGGAGGAAATTATATGAGGTATTTCACTTTGTAGCTTATGTGGTACAACCAGTCCCAAATTTGTTTTTGCTGTTCAGCCTTCACAAAAAATTATGAAACTTTGGAATCACATGCTCTACAAGGGAACCGAGGAGGTTAAATTGGAGAGAAGAATCCTTACAAAAACTAAAGCCAAGATATACTATTCCTTTTTTACCACACACATAATCATTTACCTTCCTTTTTCAATGCAAAATATAGTGATATATTTCAATATTTACTTACCTTACAAAAAATTATTCCAAATAATTTATCGAAAGGCAACATCATCATAATTTGCAAATTAAGGTATCCGACTACTTGCGATAACTTTTTTTTTAAAAAAGGGAGATATGGGGGATTTTTTGTGGTTTTTAGATTTGTTTAGTACATTTAAGAAAAAATATGCTAAAACTAAGAACAGAACAAGAAATTATTATTACTAAAATGGGTAAAAATTTACAAAAAATAACATAAACGCGGCCCATTCTGTACCAAAAGTTTATGAACATATTTTCAATTTTTCAATTCTGATGTGTTGCTATGTTATTCATTTTTGAAATGATCTTCAGGATAAGAGAAATTTTAATAAAAAAATCCGTGATTATATTCACATAAGGACTGTAAATTTTGTAATAAAACAGTGATTGTTAAATCTGATAATTAAAAAATATCTACTGTTATACAGAACTTACACAAAAAATTTTAGTTAATTACTTTCAAAATCTTTTTAGCAATCGCTGTCCCCATTTCATCATTTAAAAAAAATCATTTCGAATAAAATGCGTTTTAAAGTATGACATCTTGCTATAAAAGTAGTAGCATGAACATTAATTAAAACACTTGTAGTTTTTGTTCTAGTGAACGGACAATAATAAACTTGGTATAGTTATAAAGCTTAAGATGGTCTATGAAATAAAATTATAAAAAAAATTTGTAAATTTTTGGCAAAATTCAGAATTTTAGGGTAGTCGGATACCTTAAATTATGAAAATTAGGTCAATGTCATTTCATTTATGAGAACGCTAGTGGGAAAACTCAAAGGTTATAATAGCTTAAATGGATTATATTAACACAATATTTAAACAAATATCTAATTAATACATTTTGAGTTTTTATACAAAATTAAAGGCTATTAATTCATTTGATAAAAAAAAAATTTTGCATCCTAATATTTACAATTATATCGAATAGTTTTGAAAATATGATTACATTTTTAAGAAAGATTTTGATCGTTTTCTTAACTTGAGTCTATTACATAAAAATAGTTTATTATAGAACATGTTTTTACATAATAATATTATTTTTTGGAATAATAGTGTAAAACTTATATCGCATCAATGTAAAAATAGAATAAAGGCTCCTGTATTAAGAAATCAGCAAGAATAATGCAATATATTATGAATTTTCATGTTAGTCTCTTATTTCATAAAGGATGTGCATATATGTTACAAAGTAAATTAACATTTAAAAATATAAAGAAAAGAAAACATGTCACTCATTCATGAACAAAAAAATTAGACAGAGAATATTAGTTACACATAAAAATATTTCGTTTATCGTTATTTTCTGAAAAGCAACGCATATGTTTCTGAAAAGCCACAAAATTACCGCTATCACATGAACTTTTTTTTTATCTCCGGTAACATTACGTGCCACATTGGTAAAATTTTTTCCGTAATCTCTTCAACAAAATTGGGACTAGTCTTCAGCGGCATAGATGATCCAATGTGTGGGGGTATCGGCCTATTCGGCACCCCTCTCTCACCATCTTGCCTACCTAAGGATGGGGGGGGGAGGAAACAAAGCCTCACCAGCAACTTCCATAATAACAATTAATTTATCTATCTTCAAACAAACTTAAACAATCACAAGTGAAACTACGAAAGGAAACTCTAGGAGTGATATATCAAGCGAGCTATCTAATCTCTAATGTAACTCTAAGTAAACCTGACTATGTGAACTAGATAATGAGAACAAGCGCGAATAAACCGATAACTAATTCTAATTCCATCTATCTTAGGTCCTCAATATAATAATTTAATATCTTAGCAATTACTTCCTTAACTCGTGCTATGTTTGCGAATGAAATATTTCAATATTCACACTTACGTAACAACGCAACAGTTCCCCGTCTCCTTATATATTACATCTACAAAACCAAGACTTTATATAGTCAAACTAATTTGAATATCATGGTTTCTTCTTGAAAGGCTGTGAATTAATGTGAATGCTGGCCCAAAGTTTCCACAAGAGGATTAATAGAAGAATGACGCGTGGATTAAAAAATGGATTTAAAAATGAAATATGCAATTAATAGCTATTTTTGGTTTTGCTTGACCATTCTAATAATTCCATATATAGGCTGTAAAACTCGAACGAATTAAAACAATTAGAAATTACATTGTATTCCTGGCCTGTAATGTCACAGTTATTAAATAAAATCACAGTAAAATGTTCCTAGAATTTGGGTCTATCGTATCAAGTAGAAATAAATCTTGTAAGAAGAAAGTTAAACATTTTCTTCTTATTCGTTTCAGATCAGAATCATGTAATAACAGAATTGTTTATGTACTCGTATATAATAGTTCACTAAGGATGCTTGTAATTAAAATCATACTAAAAATTTTAATGTTTTCTTTCATATAAAGTTATTTTTATTCAAACATTTATTCTTCTTGCTACATTTTTTTCAATCATAATGAAACCTTTTTAATCATATACTTTTAAAGGCTACCTGCGGTTTATTCTCAATCAGTTGCTTAAGATTTCAAGTGAACTACTACGATTATTTCAAATGTGTACTTAAGCTATTTTAGTTTTTATCAGTTTCCTCGCTCCAATAAAGATAGAAAAGTATGTTTCCTAAAACTTTTTCCTTCTATCAAAGTTTCCAAGCAATACATGGGAGTTCAGCATCATAACTTAAATTTAGAAGCTATATTTGCCCAAAATGTTCCATTCGAAACAGAGCGCATAGAGCAGAATAAAAACAGCAACATAGTGGAATGTTGTTACATAAAGCCCAGACAAAAGCACTACATTAAAGAAAAAAACAGAATTTATTTTTGTTCGACCTAAGAGTATCTTCAAGGTTTTCTATAGAAAGGTGTTGTTGAATGACAGACCATTTGTAACGAACTATATGTATGTCCAACACATTAAAGAAAGTACAAAAAAAAAAGAAGTCCCAAACAAAAAAAAAGTCCTTTCTCAAAGAAAGCGTTTTGGAAAGACAAGTTTCCACATCTTGCTGATAAATTGAAACACGCCTTTATTACATTTACTTTTATATTAAATTCTTTATTTTTCGAGGTTAGCTCAAATGGCTGTATGTAAATTAGAATGATTTTAAACAGATGTTTAAAAATTACTTAGATGCTATACTTCATGGAATGATGTTTTTATATAGCAATTTTTGTTTCAAGCGTTCCGTGATGATTTTAAAACATGTGTATAAAATGGATATCAAGTATTTAACCTAAATTACATTTTACAATTTTAAACTTTCAGAAATATCTGTAAAATTATTAAAGCAGCACATTTTGGGCTTTGTCGTTTTAAAGTTATTTCCTCTTTTTTTTTCGAGAATGCATACTCGGAAATATTAACCAAGCATTTGAGAATACTTCCATGCTCTGTGCTGAGCCTAAAGCTCGATTTTATTAAAAATTTGAAGCAAATTTAAGGTATCCGACTGGTGCGACAACTTTTTTTTTTTTTTTTTAAAAAAAAGGAGATATGGGGGTTGTTTTGTTATTTTTAGAATTGTTTAGTTCATTTTAAGAAAAATGCGCTAAAATTAAGAAAAAAAATAATATTATTACTAAAATGGGAAAAAATAGGTAAGGATTGACAAAAAATAGCATAAACGTGGTCCAGTCTGCAAAAAAGGTTTATAAATAAATTTTCAATTTTTTCAATCTAATGTGTTGCTATATTATTCAATTTTGAAATGACCTTCAGGGTAAGAATTATTTTCTTTTTTACAAAAACTAGAGCATTTTATCTCGGTTACTATATGAAAATGTTTAAAAAAACAGAGATTATATTCACATAAGGGACTGTAAATTTTGTAATAAAACAGTGATTGATAAATCAGAAGGTTAAAACAATTCTACTATTATACAGATTTTGCAGAAAAAAAATTTCAGTTAATTATATTCAAAACATTTTTTAGCAACCACTGACTCCGTTTGATTATTTTCAAAAAAACACATTTCGAGTAAAACGCGTTTTAAAGTATGACATCTTGCTTAAAGTAATGACATCTGCTTTGACTAAACACTTGTAGTTTTTGTTCTAGTAAACGGAAATGATAAACTTGCTATTTTTATAAAGATAATAAGATGGTCCATACAATAAAATCATAAAAAAAAATTTGTCAATTTTTGGCAAAATTCACAGTTTTATGGTAGTCGAATACCTTAAGTCACATCTTAAGAATATTAAAAGTTTAAGCTTTAAGTTAATGCGGAGTTTAAGAAGAATTTGCTCTTTTAGGACAGAGAGAATCTTACATTATGTTGTTTTAGCTTCTTTTTCCAAGGAATGACCCTAACATGTGTCATCAATAAATGGCAACACGATAACGAATTGTTGATGTGATGTACAGTTAAATAATCAGGAGAGCGGGAGGGAATTTTTTTATCCCATTGCCAGAGAAAAAAAGAGTTTGGTTAATTGAATGACGTGTAAGGATTTTCATAAAAGTGTTCAGTTTATAAGATCAGTTAAAAAAAGGTCGCAACTACTTAATTCATGCTAGAACCAAACTCGTAATTTTCCTTCCAGTTAAAACATCGACTGGTCATCCTGTATTGATTAAATTTACGAAATTTTTTGTTTTAAAATATCTATTCAAAAATATTCAACATAATTATCTACATTGAATTTTCAGAATGTTACACAGTGTAACAGGTCTAATCGTGTTATTCTTACTAATAGTCCTCTCTAGGAAAAATAGGTATTTTATATTTATTCTTTTGAAAACTTTCCTCCTCCAAAGAAGATGTGATTATGTAAATTGAGACTTAAATTTTCAAGTTAGGTGAGAGAGATTAGACTGCTTACGGATAGAGTGATTGATTAGCGTGAATCTAGGTAAGAGAAATTGTTACTTATTTGATTATTATTAAAATTAATGATTCGGTCAATAAATCGTTAAATTTGGATTAGAACTAATTGGATTAGAAAGTATATTGCTTCGACGTAAGTGAACCAATTTATTGTTAATTCTCTAAGTATCTCTCGTCTACCCCGCGATCGCTTTCCATATTTAGTAATTGGTGCATTTCTTAGTTTGGGTTGTTGAATTTGTGTTGTAATTGAGAATTGTTAATAAATAGAATTTGTATTAACTATGGATAATCTTCTTTCCGACCCTCTCACACTAAATAATGACACGGGCAATCCTTTACACATGTAATTTCTCTCCGAATTTATTTATTCCTCTTTTTGGGTATAGTTTCTTGTACTATTTCACACACACATACACACACAATGTTTTGTCATAGAAAAACAATATCAAATATTTTTATATAAATAACTAAATTATTTCTTATAGAATTTTCTAAATAAACTAGTAGTATACTATGAGACATGAAAGAAAACATTATATGCAAATAAAACGCTAATTTATATATTTTCAAGTATTTTATCTGTTAAAAATATTATTTGTGTTAATAATGCTGTAGATATTGGAAAAATCAGGAGAGGGTGTCAGGATTAATCTAAAGACTTTAAACGACCATCAGATATTTTTTTTAAATAGAGAGTATCCGATATTCTATTTAGAACTTCTATACTAGAGTGTATAGTTGCACCAGAAAATATGGTAAGACTCTGAATAACAAAAATGAAATTCAGCCATTGTGTCAGTTATTGCTGACTTAAAATTATAGAAAGTTTATCAAAAATTAAAATAAATTATGTTTGTGATTGAATATTCTGCATTATATGTAATTAGTAGTATGAACTAAAAGTAAAATATGCATGCAGGATATGTAAAAATATTATTTCTTTGAATAGAAGTAGCAACTTTTCAAAAGTATTGCTTCGGAAGAAAATGTTTGTAGGTTTGCTATTTGAAAGAATTTTCGGAGAGAAATAAACAAGTACTTTATTCTGTTAGCCAATTTTCATATTGTTGCGAAGAATTCAGAATTGAGCGGAAATGCGTATTGAAAGCATGTTTCAAAGAAGAAATGAAACACAAAATTCAAAATATCTTATTGAATGAAAATGTTAAAGGAGAAACGCGAAAAGAAGGACAAAAACTGGCATTTTTTCTCCCAATTTTGACAATATGTCAAAAATAGGAAAGGGTACGAATGTTTCTTAGTCTTTCAATAGCTACAGAAAATAACTTGTTTTGCTTTAAAATTCAGTTGAGAGAATCTCAAGAAACTCAAATTTAAATAATAAAAATATCGTATAGGACGTCAAAGTGTCCATGTATTAGGTGTAGATATTTTACTCAACGGATGGTAAAGCATATTTTAATTTTAATCAGTACATTCTTGTTAAGATATCATTTTGTAAAAAGTTTTTGGCACAATTCATATTTCTATTACAATATAAATAATACTTATACAAATTAAGTTTAAAAAATTGAAATATATATTTTCAAAAAATTATTATTAACCATATTTCTAACAATATGTAATACTAAGTGCTTAATTTTTTAAAAAAATTAACTGGTTGTCTTTATTAATGAGTATTTTATTGTTTAGTATTTATAACTTCCAAATATTTAGATCTAAAAATATTATCCACAGAAAAATTTGTCTTTCACCCTATCACTTAGCATATCCGATAAAGACAAAAAATTAATATTAACTTATTCACTAACATCAATTTAATCATTTATGAGAATTAAAAATTATTGCATTTACTTGGAACTTGAAAATTTGCATTTGATATTTCAAAAAAAAATAGTGCTAATTTGGGGGTGGAGGGAATGTCCTTATTTGGAGACACACTGTACAATTAAGCATGGCATATTCCATTTGAAATGAAGAAAACTATATTAAAATGAATTGCACTAGAAATATTTATATTATTTATATTTTTTCCTAAGTTTTAAGATGAATATTATATATTTCTGATTGTTTTTTTTTTCTTTAAGGAGGCTGCAGATTTACATTACTACCTATGCAGACCTAGCACATTATATAGGAGTTGAAATCATTCCATTGTGCGGCGATTCCATATAGGCGATACCAATTACAGCAAGGAATTTTGACACCTAGAGGGAGGTAAACCTGAACTCTGCCAATGCGAAATCTGTACTTAGAAATTTTAATTTTGCCAAGAGCATCCAAGTCAAGCGGACACTCAAGGGATTTTTACATGCCGTATAATCATATGATACGGACGCTGTAGATTTTCTGGAATATGAAAACCCACCGACTTGGGCCTGGATAGAACCCACAACTTCAAGTTCAGAAGACCTCCGACAAACCAACTACGCTATCCAAACGGTTGCTGATTGTAATTTGAAAACCATCGCAACTGATTGGTTACTTTGTGTACAAGTTGCAGAAAATACAACATGACTTATTCCTCACAGAAATATTTTAGGAAAAGGAGAGCAGTTATTTCTGTTCCTTATTTCAAGAAATTTAGCATCACAACAGAATAGCAAAAATATTCGCATTATGCTAATTCCTTATTTCTGATACAACGATACTAAGGCTTATTTCTTGGGAATTACTTTAAGAATGTGTGTTTTCAATTTTATTAAAATCAAGATTCCTTAAGTGTTTAATTTTTTTTATTTAATATTTTGTAGTTTTTTGATTGTTCATTAGAATTTTCATCATCTGGACAGTATAAAAATAACGCTATTGGGCATTTAATTTCGTGAATTGTTAAAGTTATGTTGCATAGTAATATTTTAAACCGAATTAAAGGAAATTAATGTAGGGATACTTTAAACATGATAGAACAAACAAAACATATTTATATATTTGGTTGAAAACGTTTAATTTTGAGCAAAATAAATCATTGCCCCTCTATTCCTCTCATTTTTTTCCGCTGGCATTTTAAATAATTTTTATATTTGTGATAATTTAACATTTTTAGTAGAGAATAATAAAGTTCTTGTTGCAAATTCCAACCATTGAAACTATATATATATATATATTCTTTTTTTCAATTTTAACTTTATTTGAATTAATCCCATCATTATTTTTCAGTTAGATTTAATTAGGTAGTTACAACCAATTTGAATCTCAATATAATTTACCTCTTGGAATTTACCAATATTCCAAAAAAAAAAATAATAAGTTTTGGGTTTCCACATAACTGAAGCCTTTTTCTAATCCTTTACATTTAAATGAAATCTAAGTTATTTTTTCATTGTAATTTTAATTTATTACTAAAATTTAGTTTCAGATTTATCTTTCTTATTTTTACTTGAAAATTGCATTAATGAACAATGTGTAAATTTTTTATGTCTGGAAAAGATTTTAATTCCTTTTTATTTATTTTCCCTTTAATTCTTATTTTTTAAAGATTTTATTTTCGATCAATGGCGTTTTTTTGCCCTTTATTTATATTGCAAACTGATATTTAAAAAGGTGTATTCACATTTCTTTAGTTTCTTTAACAATTAAATGGTAATAAGTAAACAATTTAAGAAGGGAAACAATTTTTTAAACTATTACTCTGATTCTTTGTTTACCATTTACTTTTACAGGGATAACAAAAATAGATCTTGCTACCAGAATGAACATATTTTTTATTTAAAAATCTGTTTAAAAAATTGCCACCTTGGATGTTTAAAAAAACAAGACCTTGAATTAAGGAAACAAAGCGTGGTATAATGAAAGGCAAATTTCACTCCCAATTTTCATGAAATTTGCTTTGATTCTCAAATCGAAGTTGAAGCCTCTATATTTAATTTGAATTATGGCTGTATTTAAAAAAGTGCCTTAATGAATACATGTATGAAATATAGTATCAATTTACAATGTCTAGCTATGTATTTTAATCGTAATTGTCATTTAAAGTCTGAATCAAACTTTATAGAAGAGACTGCATAAAAATACTGTGAATTTGTTGCATAAAATAGAATGAATAGGCCAGGATAAATTATAATTTAGGGCGTAAGATTAAATCTTTAAACAGAAAATAATAAATGTGTATTTCTTTAGCTAAATCAAAATCTTATACATACGATTTTTTTATGAAATATAATTAGTTTTACTTAAATAAATGTATATAAAAGTACGAAAAACGTGAAATATTTGTTGAAAGAACATGACAGATGAAAAAACTTATCATTTATGCTTTAAGCACTTAAAGTTAAATTAACTAATTAATGTTCCAATAAAATCCAGCCAACTCATTATCATTCATTTTTTTTGTTTTATATAAAATAATAGCAGTTTTTTTAGTAGAAAATGGTATACTTTTAAATCAGTTTACTTTGCTACGTAGGCATTTAATGCTATTGTATGATATATTATGTTTTTTTTTAGTTTCACATAAATATTACAATTTTTATACATTCCGAAAATTCCATTGAAATTATTTTGTAGCAAGAAGCAAACAGTTTTTTTGTTTGATAAAAAAACACTACTTTTACAACAAAAATAAAATTCCTTTTTTGTTATAAATTTAAAGAAAACAAACGCGAAACCTTTTGAAATCGTTTACATTTTTCACGAATTAGTGAGCGATTTTGCTCTTTTCAAATATTAAATGTATATGTCTTGGATTTATTACTGCAGTGGGTTTAGTCAAAAACTTCAGCATACTACTTTTAAAAGTGATACAGGCATGATGCCTAAATTTTTAAAGAAATTCCCAGATATGGGTGTATTTATTTCCTAGAAGCTGAAGCGAAAACACAGGCAATCAAATTTTACTTAAACTTATAATAAATTTAATTTACGAATTGCTACAATACAATCTAAGATTAAAGGGAAAATATCAGTCAGTAAACTTACTTTCGAATTTATCAAATACATATACTCAACAAAAAAGTGTGCTTTTAGAAATAGTATCATTTCTGTATTCTGAATTATTTACCTCTTTTCTGTTTTCAATAGTATTAATTAGAAATTTATTATTTCTTCTCTAAAATAAGTATCTATATTACCAATTATTTTTCATAAATATATAAATAAAAGTTATGTATTAGAAATTGTATATAATCAGTAAACCCTATGGTAATCAACAATTATTGTTGTCATTATGTTTAATATCAAGTTGTTTAAATATTCAAAAGAATTAATGGGCTATAACTTTTGAACGTTAAAATATAATTTAAACTTTAACTTTTACCATTTTCATTAGAACCTTTATTTTAATTTAGTATAGATTAAGTTAAATATATCTTGAAAAACAAAACTAAATCGGTTTAAAAGTTGTTGTTTTTTAAATTAACATCTTTACAACTTGAATAATAGTTTCATGTTTTAGAAATATATTTTTTTTGTAAAAAATAAAAAAAGTAATAACTTACCGGAAGTTATAATATAAGTTTTAAATTAATTAATATCATTTTGATTTTTTTTAAAAAAAAACGTTATTTTGAAGTTAAGAGATTATGCAGTGAAACATGTGGAAACTTTACTTCTGGTAGATGTTCTTACAGCTGTCAGCACCCCTCACTTTTTTTGGAGATTTTCTCAAAAATTAAACACCGGAATAAGACCGTTTGGTTTGTTCCCCCCAGAGCACCATTGGTATTAGTGTTCTCGTGCTGGAACACAAATATCAAGTGGTCACCTTAAATCAATGAAATTTTAGGAAGGATCCAAGAGCTTTGAAATGTGTACCAAATGTTCTTCTGAGCCAGCCTTGTTTGCTGACATCCTAGAATGCCTTGGGTTCAACAAGCAGGATTTAGCTGACGATCCCTTATTGGTGTTGTATTTTTTGAATGTGATCGACGTCATGGACCAGGTCCAGCACTGATGGCGAATGGGGACATGCAACAACACACAGCACAACAATACAATACTACTCAAGATCAAACTCTCAGAAATTAGATATTTCGCATATGAAGAAAGAAATGCATAATGATTAAAGAAATATTACATAAAAAAAGTCGTAACTTTTAAAAAAAGTTTTCTAAAAATACATTACGATAGCATGTTCTAATGATATTTGCTTAGTTTTTAGAATTATTTTTTCCACACTGCTCATCTTCTCATTCGATAACGCAGTTCTTTAGATATTTTATTCTCCCTCAAACAAAATTTTTGCTTTTTTTTTTGTCATTTAGTTTTTGATAACACGATCAGTAAATCGATTGATCCGATATCCAATGCATGTTTTCCTTTCACGGTTTGATGGTTGTGCAAACTTTAGACAAAATGGAAATAAAATCTTGATAAAAAATTTTATGTTCGGTCCTTCTGTCTATTTTTATTGTCTGGTTTTAGATGTAAAAAAACAGCATGTATAATATGTATCTATTTAATTTAAGCGTTGGATCTCGTAATGCAGTGCTTCCCAAACTTTCAATATTTGTAACCCAACTTTCAGTCATAATTTCCATCGTGCCCCCCTCATACAACAGTGGTGTTCTGAATGCAATAATAATGTACTTCGACGCTAAAGATACAATGCGACTTTAATTATAAACTGCACAAATTATCAGGATAAGTTTTATGTTTTGGATATAATTTTGCGTGTGACATGCCCATGGAAGTCACTAGCAACTACTAAACTTGTTTTGGGACCATGGGTAGCCTAGTGGTTAGAGCATTGGACTCCAGACCAGAAAGCCTGGGTTCAATACCCGATGCCACCAAATACCCACCGAGTACATATGGAGTACGTGCTCGTTAAATAAGTGGGTCCGAAAGTCTTGTGGGCGGTCGCAGGCAGAATCCATGGGTGCAGGGGCATGGAGAATATTTCCCTCCCCTCCAGTTCCATGCTTAAATTGTGGAGGTGGAGATAGATGGTATCGTCATCTATCGTGTATGAACCGAGCCAACTCGTACTGTCACCTGGATGGTGCTCCAAAAGCTAAAAAAAGCTAATGACAGGCGTACACCTCACCTCTTGCCACGATGAATTTTGTGGGCCTCGATCTGAAACCGTCTGACAGGTGACATTAGAAACAGCAAAAACAAACTTGTTTTAATTTAGTATTGATAAATTAATTATCAAATATTTTTGCCATTTTATTACATTTATAAGTATCTTATATCAGTGGGAATATGTGTTTTATTTTGCACAATGTCAGAATGTTTTTTGTTTTGCTTCTTTTCAGGAAATTGATAAATATTTTTAAATGTTTTATTTTGGATTATTTGTTTTATTTTTTATTATCTTACTTTTCCATATGCTACCGCCACCAGTGTAAGGTTATCATGCCCCAGTAAGGAAGCGCGCCTCACAGTTTAAAAAACGCCGTCGTAATGTATATTTTAGTGGAAGCTTAATAATAAGAAAAATATTTCCTGGCTTGTATTGTTTTCAAGAACATTTTTCAATCTGTTTATCTTTTAGTATTCAAAATACTTTTTTCTAACTTAGAAAATGCTTACTATTTTTGCTACGTTGGTCTTGAAATGTATGCTGCTATTTTACTGTTGCTTGTAGAAAGTAGAATATTAACGAAAAAAAGTAATGCAAATTATATATATATATATATATATATATACAGTAGAATGACGTTTATTATCCTGGAGCAGCAAATATCCTTACCAGTGATTTTTTTTTTGTCAACTACTACATGTACTGTATATGAATACGTTTTCGAACAGTGCAACGCTCAACAGTTGTTTCGCGTGAGGCCAAAAGTGACGGGAAAACACAAAGTGGGGATATTTGAAGAATTTCGGTTGTGTGATTTGGTGAAAAATGCATGCAATAAGCTGTGGCCAGATTTAGAAGGAGAAAAATACTTCCATGATGACCACAGGGAGGATATTACCGACTTTGCCCAATCGATCCTAGGATTTCAAGAATGCGATGAAGAAGCTGTAGAAACGTGGATGGCATATTTTGCAGAAGCCTGTGGATTTCAAATGCTAAATGCTTGCGAGATTGTGACTTCTGTGCAAAAGGAATCCGACCCTGTTGACCATGGAACGGATGAAGACAAGGACAACAACAACGAAAGTAGCAAGGGTTGATCAAATGCTCCTGCGTTTCTGCGTGAGAGACCACTGTGGAGTGGCGGTACGAACAACAATCAGAGTGCTGTCCTACTCATTTACTGCTGCTTAAGAGAATCAGAGACCTTGCATTGTAAAAACGAAGGTGTAAAATGGTACAGCGAAAAATAAGTGATTATTTTCCACAATAAATGTAAAATTGCGACACTTTGCACTTATTTTTCTTTTTCTTCAAGCACGTTTCCCGCAAGTGATGATTTTCAATATTCGCATAGTGTCCGCTTTTATATACTGCAAGGATCGCATTCGGATTTCGGTTATCAGAACGGTGTCTGTTCACAATTGATTCGGATATACGACGTTCTACTGTATATATATTTCCTTTTTGTTCAAAAATAAAAGTGAAACAGTAATGTTTGGTTACCGGTACATGCGAACAGTAATGCTTTTTATAAGTATATACAGTATAACCTGTGTTTGTGTGGTCCTTTTTTATGCGATTTAATTTTTGGGCTATCTTTTTTTATGAGGTATATGAATTTCAATGACTTGACCCCTATGTAATGTTTTCTAGCAATGCACATTCAAGACGATCTATTCATTTGATATAAACAGTCTCTCGACAATGCAATTTCAATTGCTCTCAACGCGCTAGCAGCACACGCTGATTGAAGACGAAACTTTCAATGACAGTGACATTATCAATAATTTGATAGATTATGAAGCCGGACTAGAAGAACCAGGTTCTCCTTGAGATCGGATAAGATAAATGCAAAGATCCAGCTTTCCCATGAATCGAAAAGCATTTTCTTAAAATCGATACCAATTCCGAAAGAAATTTGAAATTCCCAAAACAGCTTCGTTCATGTATATCTGGTAATCGAGACGTTTACAAGTAAGTGTCCAACTGACTGTTGTCACAAAAACTTATCTCTCCCTTACTTTTAAGTTGCCAAAAAATAAATCAATTAAAATTGTATCTTCAAGTGAATCAGGAAAGAGCATTTTGAAAACCTCTCCGAGTATACAATAATAAATTAAATGTTTTTAAATTGTTTCCATGTGTAATATAATTATTTATTTTATTTGGAAGGACTTTCTCGTAAATTTCGTAAATAATTGACGAACTTTCAAAGTGCGATTTTTTTATGCGGTCCCTCTCCCGCAGCATTAAAAATTTTTTTTTGCAAAACGTCGACAAAGTTGTTTATTATATGTAAGTATTAATGAAATTTTCGAGAATTTTTTTTTGTGCAGCTCTTATGTATCGCAGAAAAACAGGTTTTACTACATATTATTAAGTACTTTTTATAAGAATGTTATACATCAAAATCTCTTTCGTTAAAATAAAAGGTTAAGTAATTTATAAGTCATATTTTGAATTTTTCACGTTTATATTGTATTCAAGTTGTGAGAAAAAGATAATTTAATTTTATGAAAGTGTTCTATGTAATATTTTTTACTGAACTTTCTATTGTGTCGTGTTTAAATTTTTCGGTACTATTTTTTTAATACGGAACTGCAACAAAAGCAGTGGCTCATTGGATTACATTAGAAATATTGAGCAGATCGAAGTACATTTATTGAAGGTACTTTCAATATGAAATGCTTTTAGAATTTTAAATATTTAAGATATTGGGGTAAGATATTGATAAGATATTGGTTTAAAAAAATTGTTAAAAATCTTTAAAAAATATCGGATAGTATTTCTCGAAAAAATTGGTTTAATAGTAAAATTGATTATATTTACCACCACGAGAGGAAAATAATTATCATAGTTTATAAAGTAATTGAGCACATTTGGAAATCAAAATTGGATAGAGTACATATTTTTTTTTTATGAAAAATATATTAATCTTTTTTATAAAAGCCTCAAAAAGGGAAAAAAAAGTGTTAAGGAAACCTTTTAGGGGATAAATAAAATACAATTTATTATTGTTCTCTACAAAATTACCTTTGAATATGTACTCTATAAACGACCATGAACAGTTTTATATACTTTACCTTTATTTTCCCTTGCGTCTAAGAGTCTGCTTTTAACATCAATGACACAACTCTTGACGCCTTCTGCGTATTTCAACATTTTCGCCTTGACAGTTTACTCTCCGCCTCCTCATACCTCTTTTTCAAAAATCTATCTTAAAAGTTATATTTAATTCAAAAAGGAGCGTTGCTGTTAATAAACATTCAATGGATTTTATTTAGAATATTTTTTCCATATCATTCCTAATTTAGTTAGTAGCTAAAGTTGCTGTAAAAAAGTTCATTTTTTAAAATATGGTATTTTGACTGATTTTTTTAACATATAAAATGGTATTTCAACCAAATAAATATGAATAATTTTATATGGCCCTTATTCGTTTTAGCGTTCATTTATGTATAAGAAGTCTTTCACAGACTTTCAGGTTTAAAACACTTAAGTGTTTAAATATTTACAAAAAGAAACAATAAATATTAAATTAGAAAACTTTTAATACATTTAATACTTTAATATTATGCTATTTTTATAGAATATTTTCATACCATCCTTCCATTTTTAAGGTTTCAATGCGAATTTAAAAACGTCTAGACAAATTATATAAAAAAAAACTGTAACAGTCAGTCTAGACAACAGTATAAATGCATCAGAGTCCACACAACACTGATTCATTTATTTAAATAGATGAGAACTTATTTTTTCTTCTGAAGAGCATAAAAAATTTTGTGAAGCTACTTTCACAATAATACCATTCCTAAAACGCACATGCAATTAAAGGTACTTGTCTCTCTCTCTCTCTCTAAAAGTATTTCATGGTGCCATAATAAATTAATTTCGTTGCCAAAAAGGATGCCAACCGGTCTGAATCGCAATCTTTCGCGAAGTTTTTGTTAAAACACCATCATTATATAAGGGACGGCATTCTTGCAAATATTAGAATTTTCTCTCCTCATATGAAAGAAGCTTTTTATGATACTGTAATAATTGTATTTATATTACATAATACATGTAAATTGCAGTTTTGTAATTTGAGCAATGAGTATGAACCGATGCATGAAATATACAATGGGCTTGATCAATCGTAGGACCACTACGGAGTACCCTAGTGTTGCTTTAAATATATAAAAAAATAGTTTGTTTTTCCTACCGGCTGGCTGGCGTGGTTGGTTTGTCGCTGGCCTACGGCACCTTAGGTTGTGAGTTCTACCCTGGCCCAAGTCGGTGGATTTTCATGTTGCGCAATATAAACAGCGGCCATGTCGTGTGATAATACGGCCCGTATAAGATTCTTTAAGTGTCTGTTTGGCTTTCGTGATCACGACAAAATTAAATCTTAGTACAGGTCCGCATTGTCATGAGCTCAGTTGGTTCCCTCGAAAAAGGAAACTGGGCATCAAAATTACTTGCAGTAATTGGTATCGCCCATAGGACGCCGCGCTAAAAAGTTATAATAGCTCCTGGGGAATGTACTAGGTCTGCAAATGTTAAAATACCAATGTGTGCGCACAGCCCAATTAGAAGAAGTTTCTTTTTCCTCATTTAGAAGGATATTTCAGATTATTTGTCATCAACAGAAATTTTGTTTTAGGAAAGAAGAACACAAATTTAAAAAAAAAAATTGTTTTCAACAGGAATAGCGTGTTTATAGGTAAATATAATTTTTAATACGCGTTATAACTAATGTAGAAGGAGAAATTACATAAGATCTTTAATACTAAACAAAAGAGTATTCACTATATAGCAAACATCCTTAAATTTTCTAAAAACGTCATTATCAATAACATGCTTCTATTCGATGCTCATTTATACTTTTTTCAAGAAAATTCCTACTTAAAAGTTGATTATATTTTTCAACAGTTAAGGGTATATTTTAAATTTATTGGTACAAAAATTTTGTATGATTAAAAGGTGAAATGATATTTTGAATCATTCCTCAATTAACATGGAGAAATAATTTAATCTTAAATTTCTTCAAATTATTTAGACTTATTTATGCTATGATATAGTTACATTTATTGGAACCTACATCATTTCATGCACCGTCCCAAAAGATAAACCCTTCCAATCTGAGTTATTGTGTAGCATGGGCATCTAAGAAGCTACTGACTTCTTGTTCACCTCATTTAAATTGACATGTATTAATCCTTATTGATTAACATTTATCCTCGAATCTGGTCTAATTAAGTTGTCCCCATAAGCTACCCACAATTATGAACATTTTCTTTGCTTCGACACCGTACAGATATACGTAATGAAATCCGCAATAAAATGTGAATTTCATCAGGAATCATTCATTTTATCTTTCGTTTAGTGTATTTTTAGTAAGAATTTAAAGCTTCATAGATATGCAAACCCTTTTCATTTCAATTTACAAGGTGATTTGCTACCAGACCAACAAACTTGCAGGGTGTGTAGGGGGAACACAGACAACCCGGAATCACACATGAATGCAGGGTTATAAATACCGCAGTTGCGAGCTAGGAGGAGAGAAAATTGACAGAAATATGAACATCTTAAGACAGAAAAGATTTTATTGACAGGGTTCACGAGCAGAAATGTTCAAAATTACGAGCAGAATTCGTCTGGAGGACCTGACATGCAATTAATTCCCTATGTTTTGGAAAATTTCTTCCTGAAGTCGAGTTTTAGATGGCACTGAACAGAAGAATCCGGAAACACAGATCTTCATGAAGTCATCATTTGCTATCCATTTTCCGAGGTAGTGGCATGGACTAGTATGCAATTGAGGAACTGGTATATATGTGCTGGCTTTATATGGATCGCATAAGGTTACGTGAGATTGGTTTTTTAAAGAGAGCTATACTGAAACAATAGTGAACAACGAGACACCTGCAAATGAGGAGGTGATCTTAGATCTGGTAGAAGGCAATTCAAGTACTAGTATTCGAGCGATAGCCCAACGAGAGGGTGTTTTTCAATTGGTTGTCTAGAGGATACTCGCAGCAATGCAAATGAATGCATACCACCTGCATAGCGTCCAATTATTACAACCTAAGGACAGACATTTGATACATGGTCCTTGCAGTAGAGTGCTACAGAGAGAACCTTTGCTTAGTCCTCATTGCTTAAGGCTGAAGTATACTTCCCACATGAGACAGCCTTCAATCAGTGTAACACCCAGGTGTGAAGTTTGGAGAACTCTCATAGTATTCAACCACATGCAGCTCAACTGCGTTTCTTGGACTTGAGCTATCCTTCTTACAGACTACCTCATTAGACTGTACTTTAGCCAAGTCCTTTGGAGAGTAAGGACTATCTAATCTTCTTGGAACAAAAGAAGAATCTTGGCAAATTTCCTGCTGCAGCACAAGTTCCTCCGTCGTTGTACATTTTCATGTGATACCAACATGACGGGGCTCCTCCACATTACGAAATTCACGTCCGCTGACACCTCAACGTAACCTTTGGGCAGTGGAAGATAGGTTGTGGTGGCCCGGTTCATTCGCGTGACAGATCTCACCTGGCCTATCATGCATGAACTTCTTCTTCTGGAATTATATGAAGAGTTTGATGTAAGAGACACATGTTCATTCAGTTAAAAACTTCATCGCTCGAATATCTGTACCTTCCGGGAGGATACACGCCATGCCAGGAATCTTCCAAAACGTAAGGAATTCCATACGCAACATTTTTGAATAAAAATTATTTGGCAAAAATTAAATATTTCATCAATTTTGCTTTTCAGCATGATTTTAAATAAAACTTAAACATTTATTTAAGTTTTCAGAAGATGGGAAATCGTTTAATTGGGTTTTCATTATTTATAAAAACATGTTATTTCCGTAAGAAGTTGCTCATAAACTACTTAAAGAGAGTCAGTAACCCATATGCTGACAATATAAAATTGAGCATTTTTGTGTACCTTTATCTCAGAAACTATTAGATGTATAGACTTCAAACTTTGTCTGTGCACTATATACAGATTTATATTTATACCAAAGTGAGAATTTTCAAATATATTGTTTAGTTTTTTTTCCAAAAACAAACTTTTACTGAGCATCACGATGAATTTAATAAAAATTGTGATTTTTTTTGTTAGGATATCTATTTTGGGAATATCTCAAAAACTCACTTTAGTATATATAATTACATATCAGAAATAATATATATAATTGCAGGTGTATTCATACAGTAAATTCTGAAAAAAAGATACCCACAGTTTGAAAAACATCATATAGAGAAAATTGGAATTTTAGTATAAAATGTCACTTAATCAAAAAAATCATGAATTACATCACGTATTTGCCCTATTTTATTAGATATTATCTTCCTTTAAATTTCTTTTAAGACTTTTTTGTTTCCTACTTTACTTAAATTGCTTAGACACTATAGATATAGCATTATTCAGTTTTTGTCTAACGAGATATTTTGTAACATTTGCATCATTTTTATCAAATTCTGTTTCAATTTTTGAAGAATTTTCAGCTTTGATGCCTACCCTCATCAAAGTTGACCATAAAACATCATAAATATAATCTGAAAATGTATCAATATGGTTTTAGTGTGTTTTTAGGACTACATGATTATACTACACTGTGAAAGTTTTCATTAGGGTTTTGTATGTACACATACATTGAAAATTTCTAAATTATCACATGTAAAAAGTTTCTATATATGTTAGTACAGTGATTTTTAAAAGAGCCACAAGAAGACTAGTTTTTTTTTAAGTCTGAAAATTTATTTAATTAAAAAATGAAATAACAAGGAGCAACAACGACAAGGAGCGTCTATTGTAGCTTTTTCTCAGAAACTGTTAAACATAAACACTTAAGATTTTGTCTATATATTAAATAATAATATATACTTAAGTAAAATTTAAAAAAAGAATTATTCAGGTTTTCTTTTAAATATACGTTTTGCAGAATATAATTAGGAATTTAATAAAAATTGTAGTTTCTTACGACATCTTTCTTTCAGCTAAAGGCTTTAGAAATATTTCAAAAATTTCACTTCAGTATTCAGGCTTAGGAAAACTAACACAAACGATTTTAAAAATAAAATTTTTAGAAAACATTAATTTTTATAAAAAAAAATATTACCTTGTAAAAATAAGTATTCTGTGCTACTTACTTATTCTTGTTTTTATCTTATTATGGATAATTAACAAATATTATCTTTACTATCCATTACTTGATATGAAATTTCTTTTATAATTGTTTTGTGTGATGCATTTATATATATATATATATATATATATTATATATTAGCTATATATTACCAGTATCTGTGCTGGTCACAATTCAACTTTCAGAAATATCAAATTTCTATATTCAAAATTGTTTCTTCAATGACAAGCAACTCTAAAGTTTTTAATTTCACTGATAGTTCTACCCACAAGTAGTTGTTCACTTGTTCAGCAATTTACTAAAACTTGACATGTTGAAATAATCAGTTATAACAGCAGAAGTAAAATTCAATTTCCCTAAAAATAGCTAAAAGTTAAAATTAAATTTCATAAAGATTAAATTTGCAATTACAAAACCAAAAAGTACAAACTTCACACCAAATGTTTTTTTAGCAAATCTAACAGTAAAACTTGCAGTTATTTTACTGTTATCTAAAATTAATTTTGTATTAACAAATAAAAAAGGCAGAGGTTTTGAAATTGCTGCCCAGGCTTAAAAGGTCAATATTGACAATTTTATACGTCAAAGTGGGCGTGGCAAGTCAGCTGATGATTTTTAAAGGTCATTTTGACATACTTATAATTCATAAAATGGAAAATAGTTACATACCCTGCAAGGTAATGAATAGAAGATTTCAGAAATATCAAAAATTCAAAACCAATATAAAGAAAGTATTTAGCCTACTGAATTTTCTTAATTAGTAAGATAATTCTCTTAAAAGTTTCAGAAACTGTTCATTAACGAAAAGTTTACTAATATCAAATACATTTACGTCCATTCACTAGTGGTATTAGAAATTCAATTTATTTTCTAACTGCATCTTTAAACCAGAATTAAACTACTTTTAAAAACAATACATTCAACAAAAACACATGTTAACATTTTTTAGCATTAACTCTCGTTATCGGCATGATTCATGTAGTATTCACGTTTTAAACAATTTTTATTAAGTATCAACAAGAAATAATAAAAAAAAACTAAAAATGTATATCTTTAATGTTTAAATAATTAATTATCATCTTAACCAGTTATAAAGTAATCTAATTAGTAGAATAATTTACGTTGTGTTTTAATTTCAAGAACTGAATCCGGAAATGCACCTCAATTTAAATTTAAAAGTAACTGTTCAAAGTACTTCTACAGAAATGGGGTTCTTTAGATAAAATCTCCAAACTTCCAAACAATAAAATATTCCCTACAAAATTGAGACAATCATCAATGAAAAGGAAATAATTTATTAATACTTTAACTGAAATCACACACATAATTTAACTTATTTAAAAAAAATAATAATGTTTATCAGTATGAGGATGAAAGATAATATAAATGGCGTGTCATTGGTAAAGAAATGTCTGTGTCAAAACCATTATTGTGAAATATATTTGTGCAAAGACAAATATTCCAGCTACAAAAAAAGTACTTTCGAAAAGGAAACGATTTATCTTATTGATAGATGTAAGCACACCTTTATTACATTTATTTTTACTGTCACTTACTCAACCCCAATACACATTGTCACTACTTTTAGATAAATAGGAATTTTGATTCTCTTTTATTTCTCAATGACAAACTTTTAGCTTTTGAACGAAACTGCAAGTAATAATGATTAATAGTTTCTTATTCTTTAATGGGTTTTTATACCTATTTAAATAAGAAATTTCATTGTTTTTTCAATGCCTTACAGAAACAGCTTGAGAAAAGATTTCAATAATTACCCCAAATATATTACATTATTCATTTTTTTTATTACCAAAACCAGAGATTCAGACATCTGATAAATATTAGTATATTCCTTAAGGAGAAAAATTGCGAAGTACAATTTAAGTTCTATTTTTATTAGGATAAAAATATTTTTAATGGACTTTGGTTCAGATTTAAGAAATTAATTTAAACTTAAATTAACTGCCATAACTTTAAAACAGGAAGATGAAAAGAATATTACTTATAATCCAGTAATATATAATGTAAAATAAAATATAATTGTAATTTTTTTTTTCATTTTCCAAACATTCTTTGGGGTATAAACGAAAAACCTTCAAAAACATAATTAAATATTGAAATTTCAATTTATCTGGATTGTTTTTAAGTTGTCATATTAAACATTTTTTTTTCAAATTCCGGATAATTCATTTGTCATTTATAATGAATTTAAATAAATGTTATTATACATATAATATTATAAAACAGTAAGGAAATGGTTAATTATTAAATATCCTATGAAAGGGAAGGTAACAAAACTCTGAATTTTGTAATGTAGTACTTGGCATACATTAAGACAAGAAAAAGACAACCAAACCAGATATACCAATACAATGTATACCGAAACGCAAACTAATATATTTTCTAAAACTATCACTGGCTTAGGACTATTATATAAAGTTTAACTTGCTTTGTAGTACTATAATTTCTCCATTATAGCAGAAAATTTCTACATAATAACATTAAAAATTAAGCAAAACAGAAACAATGCTTAAATATCATTTGAGCATAAAAATCGAATCAGTTTGCAATCCTTTTAAATTGATTACAATAAAAGCCATTACGAGTATTGAATTTTTCTTCTAGTATTAGATGGAGAGTATTTTTCAATATTTTTTCAAAGTGTTCTGTTTTATTTAAAGAGTATATAATATATATATATATATATATATGTGTATTTTTTATGAGAATTTTAATCCTTATTTCTGTATCAATGGAATCACATACGTTTTACAAGTCAAAGCCATATTAACATAAATTATATTTTTATACTGTACCCCAATATTGCTTTAATATTTAGTAAAATTATATAGTTATTAATGTTGTTTAAAGTGTCGCAAATTTATTTTCATTTCATTTTACCTGATTTTGATTCATAAGTATTATTATCATTGGTAGCTGCTTTAAATTTAATAGGGTTTCAATGGAACTTTGGAGTAAGAAAAATGCGTTTTAAGAGTTAATGTTTTTAATATTTAAGTTTAGTTTTAGGGAAAGAAAATATAAGATAACATAATTCTTTTTTTAAAGATTTTAATAACTAAATTAATGTTTTAAAAGTGTATACAGGGAATAAATATATATTTGTATCCACTATTATTTATATAACCTATTTGTAAAGAAAGAGCTGAATACGATGAATAGAAATCGATGATAACATTTTTTTCAGCATCAATAAATAGTGGAGATTTCACGAGCAGAAATTATAATGGCTACCTACAGAGTCATACTTTCCACTAATGTTTGTACGACCACAATCAGTAATTTCTTCCTCTCTTTTTAGAAAAGACATGCCAGTCGAATTACTAATTTGAAACAAAGTAGGGGGGGGGGGTGCATTCTTTTAATCCACGTTCCAACTCGTCAAATGAGCGCGCTCAGTATTCAGATCCCGATTCTGGATTGGCCAATTCAATCTCTGAAACCTGTCGTCATCATACGAAGCCATAGGTGAGCTTGTAATGTGACAGATGTCATTATTGAAGGAAACAATAACTTTTTACTCCGAAACTACCAGAATGTAGGAAGCACATGGTCCTCTAGAATGGTATCGGCATTGAGCATACCAGACATTGTGATCAAGAGTCCTCAGCCATATCAAAAGAGACACTTCCCACAACAAAGCATGCCAATGTGTCGAATTTCGCTATTCTCACAACATTTTTCGGAGAGGGCATTCTTCTCGTTGTTTACAAAACCAGTTCTGGCTATTTAATAGGAAGAAAATGTACCTTAGTACGTCTTTCCTTAGAAACTGCTTCCACTGTCATCGAGATTTATATACCATGTTAGCACAGCACCATTGTGAGATTTCTTAATCAAAGTTCGTGATAGGCTGCCGGATCATGATAACCAATTAAATATCATTCATTATGGGTTATATTTAACAAACCATCAGTTCTAGATGTCTGTCGAAATTCATTTTGGAGGAGGAATTTGGAGAAAATTTAAATTCTTCTGGACAACAGTTTTAAATATCGAAAGACCGAATTCGTGGATTTGCCGGTTTAGTCCATATTCTGGCAATCAAAATTCCAATTGTGACTCACACCGCCCATGGATAACTGAGGGGACTTCAACACATTTGTGATGTCACGTTTGCTTGGACAATTTCATTTCGAAAATTACAGTTTTTAAAATCAAGGAACTCGGAACTCCGTGATATTATGCAGGTGAATGATTGTATCGGTAATTCCCTAACAATATACAATAGTGGCAACTGATATGACACATTAGTCACATAAATGCAGCAACAAATTATAAGCTAAAGATTAATATCACAGTTTTAAAAATAGTTTAAAACGCCAACTTTTCCCTTTATTTGCCTGTGTTGCTGGGTCGAAATAAGATAAAGTTAATTAATGCAATAAAAAATATTAAAAATTAATTTTTAAGTATGGAAATCCACGTAATCCTGTAGTACAAAAGAATACTTTCTAAGAAGTATGTGAACAATTTAAAAATAAGAAAATTAACTTGTAAAAATTAGTTAAAATTAAAAGCAACAGAGACAAAAGGATAGCAATCATGTCTTGAAATATTTCTCTAAGAAAGAACTAAATGTATGAAGAAAAATATAAATTTAAAAAGTAAATGAATTAGAGAAAAATTGGAAACTACACACACACAGATACTATTAATTCACTATTTAAATTCAAAAACATTTCCAAACAAGTCAATTAATAGGTACTATCTAAGTAACGAAAATAATATATATTAAGGAAACAGGTATTAATATCGACTATCCCAAAACTGTACTTTTTCCTCAGAAATACTGGCAGTAAGGACATACAATTTTCAAAAAATTTAAAAGAAACACTTTTTGTATTCCTTAAGGAACCCTTTTCTTTCTACGTAGAAATAAATGTTCTTTCTAGGTATCAAATACTTATTGAGTTTTACTTTTAAATAAACATGCTTGGTAAAATTTTACAGATAATCAAAAAATTATGAGGCAATCATCAAACCCGGTGTTACATAATGTAACTTTAAATTAGCACTATTAAAAAAACTGAGATCTTAAGTACCATAAGTATTCAGAAAAAATGACCGTCAAAATTTGTCTAGAGGAAAATCATTTAAAGGTTTAATTGTTATTTTATTTTGTGATTGTATAGCTACATTTGATTGAATATAAGATCTGATATATATATTTATAGTATAATAAAATAATAAGAGACAAAACTGTACGTCCTACAAGGCTAAAAGAGAAGAAATTAGATTTGAAGAAATAAATCAACAAAATAAATGGAACAAAAGCAGACAAAGCAGGGAACAGATGCATAAAACTATTAAAATTTGTGGTGAACGGTAGCCACCCCTTACATTCATCCCTTCCTGTCTATCTGAAAACCCGGCTAGATGTGTTGAAGGAACTAAATGATCCAAAGACAATATTCCAATTCAAACTGATTTATTGATTCTTATCCACACACAGTTATTAAGAACAGACAAAACACAATTCTGATTAAGGTATATAAACTATGGTAGAGTGAAGAGGTGAGATATATATACAAGCGGGGGGTAATATTACAGAATCTCAACTGAATCTAAGATAGCTTAAACGCGCACATTTACAACTACGCCGCATACTAATAATTAGATTTTACTTAATCAAATTCACGATACCTTGTTTCTTAATGCTGCAGTTCCTTTACGGATAATTTCAGGCACTCTATTTAGCTGGATAAATTGACGATTTCTCCACGCTCCGTAATATTTAATTTCAATGCTTTTCAATCTTGAATATCAACTTCTCTTTGCGCACATCAAACGTATCAACCTCGCTTAACTTGTAAACAACTACGTGTTGAACTCTCACTCTCTTCACTTTACTTTACTTAACTCGACTTCTCACTTCGCTCTCTTCAACTCGCAAAAACGAACTTATATAATATTCCTTATTTACATAAATCACGTTTGGTTTATCGATGATGGTTGGTTGAAATAAATATTTTTATTGAAAGGGAAAAAGAAGAATTAGTATAAACCCGTATAGATCCGTCATAAATTGAAGATGCCAAAAGAGTCTTTGGTCTAAAATGGACACCTATTATGATTTGTAAAGCTGCCGCTGAATTAGGCTTGCAAAAAAATTAGGGTTTAGCAATGCTTTTTGAATCCACCTTCCCCGTACAGCAGACATTTTTAACATAATAGAAAACCAGAGCTACGTTGAAAAATTAGGCCTATATCTGTCACACTTGGATTGATACATATATATGTGTGTATATATATACAGTCTTTAGTAATTCTTCAACATTCTTTTATAACAAATTCTTTAAAAAAATATTGCATAAAAATGCAATGGAAGGCACGGAAGACCCCACCGCGTGTACGAAACTAGCTGACACCGTCACCAATTCCAAAGTCAACTGTATCAATTGGAGTGACGAAATAATTTTCGAAACCTGATATTGACGATATGAGTAATTATAGGTCCATGCATGTATTTGAAAGTTTTTAATACCGGTAAAATAAAGAAATTATTAACTTATTATTTCACTAACTAATATTTTTAAAAGAATGTTTCTTAAGTTTCAAATATTGATGAATCTTTTATTTATTTTTGTACTTCTTCTCAGAAACGTGGGGAGAATTGGGGGTGCGGTTTAGAATCGAAAAAATACGGTATATATATATATATATATATATATATGCTCCATTTCCTATGTTCCATTTCTCCGCTCCCCGTATCAGTGACTTGAAGTGATAAGAGATGATTTCGGTAAGAGTTTGATAAGTATCTTTCCTATCATTTCTTTTGCAGGTCAATATCCTGTTCAGTGGACCAAATCGAAACAATTTCACCAAGAAAATTGTCGTAATCTTGCCCCAGATGTCTCTCACTTCAAATGACTGAAGGGAAAAAAATACGCATCATAAGCTAAGCAACGTGACCTGAACTCTTAATGGTCACTCGAGATGTCGAATGAAGAATCGATTTAAAAGATGATTCTTCTTATCTAATGAATTTATTGACGTTGCTTTCGAAACTGCAGTCTTGGTGGTGGCTAAGTTTCATCTCATTTCCGAATGTCCAACTCTATTAAACTCTTTTAGAGAATTTCGCAGGAGAGAAATCGAGAAATACCTGTTAATATCAGGATTATGTGGAATCATCTTCTGTCGAGTTTCTTTTTCATTTAATGAAATGGGAATTTCGAATCAGGCGTTTAGGAAGTATATTTTAGTATGATATATTCCTATACAATATTTCTGTTTTAAACCCTATTAAGATGTATACAGCTTGAGGAATTGGAAAAAAAACCTTTATTTACAAACCAAAAGTAAACTTCGGTACTTTTTTAAAAAATATTTAAAAATGGGGAAATTTCTGGGTTGTAGACTTTTTAAAAACATATCATTTCATATAAATTGTTAAATTCTGTAAATCGGGTAAAATTTGATATAAATAAATACCTGAAGTTATAACGGGAAGGATACTTACAGTTTAATAAACAGATTTTTATGTCTGCAACTAATTAGAATAATCATGAACCAAAAATAACTGAATAATTATATTTCTGCATTTGTTCATAATTATATAACTAATTTATCTATACAACTATGCTTCTTTAGTGTTTTTAAGTAAAAAAAAGTAATTCAAAATATTTGATTATATAATGATTAAACCTCACAAACCTTCAGAATGAAGTGTTAGTTTCTAATAAGTGATACATTTTAAACTATTGTGTAAAAACTTTTCATTTTTCTTTATTTAAATACAGTTCTTTTAGTCTCTCTGCAAAAAAATTCTTATGGGGTCTTATTATTAAAATAGGATTAACTTAGATTCAATTGTTTGTTACTTTATAAGTTAGCTCTGAGTTTCAAAGTGTAATTAACCAGGTCACTGTGTGAAGTGTCTTTAACCATCCGTAATATATTTTAATTAAAAGGAAAATTAACAAGAGATTTAAACAACAGTTTACTTCATGGTTTTTTTCTAAGTAAACTTTATTAACATATACTAGGAATTCGAAAGACGTTCCCAATTGTTCAGTTAAATCATTCTATTTTTTCATCTTCATTTTAGTTTTTTCCTTTAATTTGCATATTTAAATATAGACCATCTGCTCTAAACACCGAAATTTACGAACATGATAACAATGAGCGTGCCTTACAAATCCTCAAATATCATGGACAGAACTGTGTGTGTGTGTGATGTCTTTAACCATCCGCTAGGCGCACGTCAAGAAGTCCCATCCATAGGCGTGCAGCATCTCTCAGGTGCATCACATCCTACTTATGTTTGTAGAGCATTTAATTATTTTATTGGTGAGATTTGATATTAACTCGGCACTTCACGCGGGAAAAAAACGACCTTAACTTCACGCGCAGGGTTTCTCATACAAAATGGTGCTTACATTCTGTTTTTACCATAAACCTTGCATATAAAGGTGAAAAAGGAAGAAGAGTTCGAAGTACAATATGTTTATTACACTTTTCATTCATAAATTTAGTTTTTCTGTTATTTTTATTTGGGCATTCAGTGCATTGTTTATACATTTCTTTAGTCTTAGTCGCAAGTGAATGCGATGATTTACTGGATCTTATTTGTTTTTTAAATTTCGTAGAAGCATTAGTTGCTGATTTCTACATTCCTTACATCCTTCTGTAAATCGAAATCCAAAACATTTCAGAAATCAGCGTCTGGTTCAATGTTAAGTAGGTGGTTTCTCACTGCTTAATAAAATAATTTGCGTATTTATTGTCACAACGTTCAACAAGGCAAAAAATAGTGTCATAGGCTGACGATTACATTTTCCAGCCATTGAATATGATGGCATCATATTATGTCATTTTATTAAGGACGGTAATTGCTCCCTCAGTTAAATTATCTGGATAGATTTCAGTAGAGTAATAATACTTGCTATTACACTCTTCATGATTCGATTCTTCCTCATCATCCCCGCAAAGAGTCTTTCTTCATTCAAAAATACTGTTTATCATATCTATTAAATACAGTATCTATTAAACTACTTAAATATCACATTTCTTCATCATAAATAGAATAATACGCCATTCCATAAGAAAGATTTTAAAGCGTACTCATTTACTTAGAACTGTAACGGCGATTCACGCGCAGTGTATGACATACCCGGAGAGGCATTATCCAAAAATATACCTTTAGAATTCGCCTGTAAGCTGCAGTCACTCAAAGGATATGACCTATGGATAGAAAGGATATTCATTTTCCGAAAACGGTTTAGATGGAGTCTTGAAAAGTTAGGCGGTGGGTATGACATACTCGGCGCGTGAAGTTTTGGGCTAAAGGATAATGGTATATCTAAAATATTGACATAATTTGTAGTGTTTGTTACTAAATCTCTTCATTTTTGTATTATTTATAGCATTACCTTGATATGAAAATAATACATTGTTACTGAAATAATTGATGATGTATAGAAGCACCTATCTATCTGTAGCACCCACGCATTCAATGGCCGTTAAGGATTAAGTGATAGAAAACAAAGCAGCTATTATGTTTAGAAAAGGAATGAAGGCAAAACAGGAATGTAGCCCCAAAAAAAGTAAAAAAAGTAGTTTCATTCATGAATTCGTATATTGAAAAATTAAAAAATGATATACAGAAAATTGAGACCTTCTTTGTAACCTTTTTAATAGACCAAACTAATTATGTGTATAAAAAATACACTAGTGCTGAAATCAATTTTAATAAATTATTTTGGCACAAGCTTGGTTTCATTAGGTACATACGTATGTTACACACGTCGTAATATGACATTCAAGAATTCAAGATATAATCAAAAATTTCATTTTAACAAAACAAAAACAAAAACATCATAAAGATAATGGTTAGTTATTACTTGTCACCGCAACCTACTTACATTTTAGGATTATCTGTTGCAGTCCTCATAAATTACCTTAAAATTTTCAATGTTCACGAACTTTTCAAATTTTACACAACAAAATTCTAATATTATGTTTTATTGTTCTCCTGACAAGGGTAACAGTACTTCTTCTTCTCAATTATTGGTTTTTCGTCTTCAACAGTGAGTTTTACATCAGATATTTCCTAGACGTAATGAATGAGCCATGTGAATGTCACTCTCAGACCGTTTTCGCGTGGCATCTCTCGGATGCATCCAATTCATAACATAAAAACCATCTTAAAGAAGTTGCTAAATATTTGTTTCCAGTGATTTTAGTATAAAACTTAAAACTTCATCCTATAATACAGAAAAACATGATAATTAATTAGAAATTGTAAAAACATTAAAAATTACGTCGTTTGGCACGCTGCATCTATCAGATTCAAAAACCCCTGCCACCCGAAATGTGAAGCGGTCGACCGCATCATCCCTAATGCGAGTGATAAAAGACAGGTAGAAGAAGGAAGGGTGAATCCAGCTCATCATGTGGATGCGACACCAAAATTATTTTTACTTTGCATCTCAAACACTCGAGTGCCTAACGGAGGGTTAAACTAATAAGGTGGTGAAACAGATTATCTTTATTTGATTAAATAACGATTCCAAAGCTTTAGAGAGGTATTTATATGCCTATCTGAAAAACCTAAGTGCTGCTAATTTTACTTCGAAATACATTTTTTCTTCAATGTGGTATTCACTACATTTGGTAAACAAAGATAGTGCATCTTCAAGATGTCGATGTGATATATTTCTATATAGTTTGTTTACCTCCTTACTGTCAATCAATTAATCAAAGTTTTTGGATTTCTACATTTACTTTTATTTAGGTTATCGATATATATTGGGAAGCGAAAATATTAACCCTGATGAATATAATAAAATTAAGAATGAGTGTTTTGGGCCAAATATGGTCCTCGAGAAATTTAAATTAGACAATCAGCCCACCATCCAGAGGCTCCAAAAAAAAAAGCTAAGAAATCAAAATTGAAAAAACAAATTTAAAAATCTGTGCATTGTGCTATTTTTGAAAAAAAAAACTAGGTCTTGATACTTATGGGGAAATTTAGATAAAAAAACTGCCGTACAGTTAATTCCAGTATAACTAATTTATGTTAATATGAATTAAAAAATAAACACGTAAAAAGTACGAAGCAATATCAAGGTATTTAAGTGTAAAGCCTATTAAGAATGATTTGTTTTTCTAAATTATTAACATTCTATATTAAGCTTGTAATATGCATATTCCGAAAGAAATTATATTATTTAAAACAAGTGCTGCTTTTATATATCAATTACTATGAGGAGACATATATCTGAAATTATCTTTTGAGGGAAATATCAAATTTTGTATAGATTTATCTGAACATAATTTCTCCATAATCTCCAATTTCCCCATTTATTCAAAAGTTAACTGTAAAGAACAATATTAGATGATATTTTTAATAAGAATATGCCTCACCTAAACAAGGCCTAAATCTTTTGTTAATTTTTAAGGCGACTCGGTACCCTTTGAAAAAAAATTATTTATGCATTTAAAAATTATATTTTAGCATTTAATATAATGTTTATATTCAATAAAACAATATGAGGTGTAATTTTGCACATATTATTCACACAATTTTAAAAATTTAAATTTTTTTAAAAAAATGAAAAATTTAAAATCCTACTCCTTCTGTATTTATGAATATTTTGACATAAATTTTTTTGTAACATTCTAAAGGATGTTTTAAACAACTTTAGAAATCGATTTTACAATAACTTAATTGGTTGTGGAGAAAAAAAAATGTAAATACATATGCTAAAATTTAACGAAAAAACCAGATATCTCTCTCTCTCTCTCTCTCTCTCTCTCCTACATTTCAATTTTTTTAAACAAAAGTATTCAGTTTATATTAAAATGGATCCCTAATTTTGTTACATGCATGATTTATAACACACAGAGAAAAAACGAAAGTGATGGGTTAATAATTTTGGAAGGAGTAGCATTTTGAATGAACCAATGTATTGAAAAAACAAAAGCTGAGAAAAACCATTTTAAAGTTTATACTTCTGAAAAAATTATTATTATAATCTTAAATAAATTTAAAATACCATTTTAAAACATTAGCTATACATTTTCTTCAAAATAATTGCTTTCTCATATTAATTGAACTCATATTTTCTATAAATGATACATTTTTACACAGTAATAATTACACATAAATATCAAAAAAATTAGAAGAAAACGTTAAAAAAAATTTTTTTGTTGTAACAGAAGTTTTAAAATCTTTTGCTTCACATAATATTTAAATAATATATTTGTATAAAAACAGATGATGAAAAGAATTGAAATTATAAAATTATTAATATAAAATGCCTAAATTAAAAATGTTTACATGCACACATTTTACAAAAAAAAAAACATTATTATAATACCTCAGAAATATTCTGCTTTATATGTAACTCTCCTTCCTTTTTTTAATTAATATTTCTCTTTTTAAAATAGCTTTTTTTATCAATTTGCGTGCATGCTGGTATTTGGTGTTTTTCCGTCTGATTATAAATAATCTTTTACGGGATTCGAGCATCACATCAAGATCATGCGAACATTTCCCCAAAGGTATATGTAAAGCTTTTTGGGTCTCTCTCACAGTACTACAAGTTGATGAGCCGGAATGATTAACATCACAATCCTTCCTATGTCCTTCAAACCAAATGTTATATTTTGCACTTGGCTCTCCAAGTTCTCTTTTTGCTACAGAACAATTGCGACATACCTTGCACATGACTTCAAAATCAATTACATAGCCTGTAAGTTGATCAATAACACAAGCTATGCTAATCAAAGATGTATGTCCACGCGTAAACCAGCTACTATCAAATGCAACACTTATATCCACAACGGGAGCATCAGTTGGTGCTTCGTAAGCATTTCTCACTTCACTGTGTATTTCTTTCTGCAAATTCTCTGCAGCAATACCATAGGCTTTTTGAAGAAGTTTAGTACATTTGCAATAAGAAAAAAGGAGATATATTTACTGCCATGCAAAATTTTTCAATTGCAGAGTAACCTTTTCCAATATTAGAGAATGCTTGTGTGACACGTAAATTAACATCAGGAACGATATTACCCTGCATTTCATTGGACGTTTCTACAGCACAAACTTTTTCAGCACAAGAATTGCAAGTTAAATTTCACACGTAGGAAAATCCTACCTTGTCTCCAAGAGCAAGCTTTAGAGTTTGCTTGTCACAGTCAGGGCATTTTAGTTTCATAAACATTTTGCTGATTTGCTCAAAATTCACAATAATGAAATTTCCAATTTCTGAATGTTCAGTTTTTTCAGGATAAGAAAACTGCTCAATTCTGATGTTAGAAACTAATTTGTTTTCTTCTGTGACACATGCATTCACAGCATTACTACACCAACGTTTGCTGTTCATTTGAGCAGAATGATTTATTCGTTTAACTCATGGCATTTTTGATAGAAATCTTCAAGATATAATAATAGGAAAGTTAATATTGAAATCTCAGCAGTTTCAGCAACAGTCTTTAAAAGACAGCAATCAGTAAAAGTCTTAAAAAAGACTGTTTTTTTTCAATGTAAAACGTAAATAAATCTAGCACAATAACAGCAAAACAAACGAAAGAAGCACCAAAACAACAACAAATACATAGCTTGTAATAAAAGTTATAGTCACTAAAAAGTACGATAAAGCAGTTATGGTTAAAACAAAGTAAAATTTATTTTTGTAAAGTAGTTGATAAAAATTAGTTTAAAATCACTGACACCTCTAAAAAGAAGGTAATCGAATTTTTAAATTTCTTTGTTTACATTTTTCACATGAAATTTTTTCCAACTTCTAATTTTTAGGCATACAAAAGTGATATATTAATCGAAAGGTAATCGTTCAAAAAATATAACTAAATAAAAATTTTAAAAAAGATAAATGAATCATTTTTGCGGTACCAAGTTCCCTTAATTTTCCTGTTAACTTTACAAAAAAATAAGAATTCCAACTGATTTCTAAATTATTTAAATATCGTTAAAATCCAAGGGTTTTCTGAAATGTGCTAAAAATACTAACAAACTCTGAGAAAAACTAAACAATATATAACTCTACGTTTTTCCCACGTTTGAATCCAATGACAAAATATAGCCTAAGGCACAAGATTTAATAATGTTTTTTCTTAGTATTTAGTCGCACTTTTTCTATTTGGCCTGTGTGTGATTGCGTTTTGTACAAATATCAAGACTGGGAAAACGTGTCTTGGATAGAAATACAGTTGAATTTACGATTGAGAAAGCCCCTATAGATGAACAAAATTACATAAAAAAAGAATATGAACGTTTTGAGAAGCAGAAATCATCAAAAAGAAATCTGTTATTCGATGAGAAGATGAGTCCTGCGGGAAACACTCCCTGAAAACCGAAGAAAGGCGAAAGGGAAAATGTTCCTCAAATGGATTTTTCTGCGGATCATAAAGATCTTGTTTTTCTTTTGAATGTTATTCCTTTTACTATATTTCTTTATTTCCGTTCAGCTGTATCTCTGACTTATAAGTACGGTTTTTGCTGTTTTGCTTTCTACCAAGAAGAAATTTTTGTTGTTTCAAACTTCTTTATGATACCAATAAAGGTAATATATATATATTAAAGAGAAAAATGAGTAACAAAAATAGGTAGATAATTTCAAGAACTAAATCTGGTTTTTCAAATAAAGCAGTTTTTACGTGGTAGTTAAGGGCTTTTAGATTTCTGTAGCTAATTAATCAGACATTATGAAAAACGGTTTTACTGAAGTGTTTTAAAAATAATTTTATTTGTATCCAGTCAGACGCATTTTTGGATGTTTTAAATATCCCAAATAAACACTGGCGTCCAAAAGTTAAGCATAAACCGTTAAATGCGAAAAACATGGAGTAAATATTCGTAAAATTATTCCAAATTTCTTGCGGATATTAATTGGGTGAAGAAGAAACTTTGGATTTATGCAAAACATTTCAGTCGACTACGTCCTGCGCAAAACACTGTCGCATGTCGGAACGCGGAGAAACCGATTCACGCAGCAGAAGACAGTTCAGACAAGTTTCGTACAACTGTTGTGCGAAGGAACGTTGTTAACTCTCAAACAAGGTGAATGATGGCCCAAAGACACCAATTGGACATGTTTACGAAAGGAAGAATCGTTGGAATGCTGGAATCCTCACGATCACAAACCGAAGTGTCTCGAAATCTGAATGTGGACCAGTCTGTGATCTCAAGACTGTGGCAGAGGTTTCAAAGAACGGGAGACCCCGTTTTCTTCAGTTTTTTTAACACGCTTTTATAAGCTTCAGTTGTATAACGGAATCTTTGAACTCGGTTTTTGTCCACTTTAAAAAGTCAGAATAATTCAAATTTTCACAGTTGTCAAGGACCGATGACAGAACAATAACTTCGAAATTTTGTTTCATTGTATTGATTGGGATCATCAGGAATAACGATTTTCAGATTTGGCGTCTAATTACAGATCCTATTTCCAGATTTGGTGACTAAAAGATTAAGTTACAGTCCTAAAAGTGAGAAAATGAGCGTCCGCAATTTCTTACCATAATATAAGCAATTGTCTAATTTTTCTGAAAATGGAAATAAGGAAAAAAGACTCGGCATGCGAAAAAAAAAATTATGTTCTAACTCAGGGGTCGGCAACCTTTTAACTGTGGCGTGCCAAACTAATCTACTATTATGATTCAGCGTTCAACACAGTAGAACCTATGGCATAACGGAGAATATTAGGGTACCCTAAAAAGTAAGTTTATAGGCCCCAAATCGGTACAAAACCTTTCATCCCCAAGCGACCCTACAAACCAACGACCTTAAGTCGTTGCAAAACCATAAGTTTTGTGGGTCCTCTAAAATCCTGAGATGGTACGTTACGTCACTGAATAGGATATATTTGAAACGATTAGATTTCCACTATAATGAATTCAGTGTTAAAGAATAGAGGTCAATAATACAGATTTTTTTTTTTTTTGCAAATTAACTTTGCATCATTTAAAGATATTTCTTATCACAAAAATAAGCAGCATGCAATATTTTTGTACATAAATAGAAAAATAAAAATTTACACATATTATGTACTTTTACATATTTATTAAAATAAGAAATATACAACAAAAAATACAAGTATTCACTTTCATTATAACTAAATAAAAATTTTAAAGCAAAACTAGTACTTGCACCGTTCCACTTCACATCGACAAGTCAGGGGCATAATTTAAACTTTCAAAATTTGACACGTTTCTGAACATGCAGTTGTTAACTTTGCGGACTCAAAATATTTTTATATGATGAATGATTTGTTCACTTAGATATATAGAGCCAAAACATGCAATTTTTTCTTTTCAAGCAATTAAATTTCTCCAGTATTGTCATTCAAATAATTTACGAAATACCTATAGAGTTATATTTCAGATTTTTTTCTTAATTCCATAAATGTCCATACTTCGGAAGATATTTGCCGAAGAAGGTTCATTAGGAATTTATCAACTTTCTTCCACTAAAAAATTCACAAATTTATAGAGTATTGTAGAGTGTGATTGAGATTTGCTCCACGTGCCACACGTGGCACGTGCGCCACACGTGGCACGTTCCGATTCCTGTTCTACCTGCTAAATTCAGACATGGAGTTTTTTTTTCTAAATTCTCTCGTCGAATCTGTGGAATGAAACATCATTCACATTGCTTCAATTTACCAAAACAGCTGAGAATTGATTCAGAGGTCACCGGATTAATGTAAGTTTCAGAGAAAATACTGAGCTGTTTTTAGTGAAAAATATCATTGACTTAACACCAACTTTCGTTTGAAATATTTCAAACTTAACTCTTCCATATTTCTTTCAGTTAGTTTATCCTACATTTTGCAAAACAGGCCGTATCGAAGCACTGACAGGATACCAATGGGTATTCCAGATTCTTCAAAATGACACACTTAAGATTAATTCATCAATGAATAAAAGATCAGTTTTACTGCAGATCGAACTAAACAAAAGGAAAGAAAATTACAGTTTAAAAAAATCTGAAAAGCACGCTTTTATGGTTAATCAAACTATAAAGTAAAAAAGTAGTTCTTAATATAAGAATAAAATGACTAACGAGAAAATGAATGTCATTTTGGTAAAAATGGGGGGGGGGTGCTTTGTACTACATTTTTACACTAATTTAGCATTTCAGAATAGAACTAGTAAGAAATTATAACAACTATCCCCACGATTTTACTCCAATGACATTTTCTCGTTAATCATTTTATTCTTATATTAATAACCTTTTTCATTTGGTTAACCATACAAACTTTTTTTTTGATTTTTTAAACAATAATTTATTTTCTTGTAGAACGATTTTTTTGTAATATTAACTGAAATTTATATCCCCCCACTTGGTTGCGGATTTTGTCAAGATATCAGAAGAACTATCTATTAAAACTCTGATTCATTTAGAACAGCAAACATGAATGAGAAACTATAATTTGTTGAAAACATCGCAGACATTCTCCAACAACAGAATTTAAAATCGTCTGCTGTGTTTGAATCTCATCAGACAATTTAAATTTTTTTTATCAGAACTTATGAAACAACTATGTAATATTATTTCCTTTTTTAATCTAATCACCACATAATATTGAGCAAGTTTCATTTAAATCAGTCGGCTTCTATTTTTTTCTCTTAGGTTTTTTTTCTTATAATTTTATCTTTCTTTCTCAGAAAAGCAATTAAAATTTTTGCTGCCTATGCTTTTCCAATTTATACAGACATATTTCATTTATTCAGTTTAATTTCAGAGTATATTTTGGATGAGTTCTTAGAATACGATGGACATTTATATTAATTTTTCTAACATATGTTATTGGTTTCAAAAATTTTGATCCCCCCCCCGTCCAATAATTATAAAAATAGCCGCATTTGTACAGTATATTTCGAAAATTATTCTTTTCAGAAGTAATATTTATATACTTCCATTTAAATAGGTCACAACTGCAAAACATACTAATGAATGCTTAAGTCTTAAATTTTTCTTTAAATGTTCAGGGTAGATCAATACGTTAAATCAGGGGTCGCCAAACTTTTTTGATCATCGCCCCCTATATAATTTTTCGAAATCTCCATAGACCCCCACAATTGTAATTTTCAGGTAATTAAAATAAAACTATATATTAGTCTAAATTTTTAATAAATCAGAAACAGTAAGTAAAGTAGGTACAGATTTTTTACCTCTTAATGAGATGAGTGTGCCTGGTGTTTCTTGGCAAGGTTCGCTATATTGGGTTCGAAATTAGTCAATTTTAACTGTAAATCCCCTCGAAGCTCCACATTTAATTTATTTCTGTTTTTAGTTAAAATTGAATTAACGTGACTGAAACCGGCTTCAACCATATACGAACTTGGAAACGCCAGCATAAATGGCTGAGCCATCTCGTAAAGTTTCACATATTTTTGCTTTATATTTATATTAGTCCAAAATTTATGTATTGTCAAATTTTTAATAAGTTTTAATTGTTTTCTTATTTATTATTTTATTTTCTATAAAGAATATAATATTAAGTCAATTATAAAAATATTTTAAATTTTTACGTACGCAGTTAGATACGTGTGATTTGCGTATTAAGAACTGTTTTTTCCTTCGAGTCCCAATAGACCCCCATTCGACCCCTTGGGTCAGATAGACCCCATACTGTTGTTAAATAGACCCCTAGGGGTCTATATAGACCACTTTGGCGACCCCTGCGTTAAATTAAGACTTAAAGTTTCATGTAAAAAGTTACTTTCATAATATAAGCTACTCTTTTTTTCTTACAATCATATGATATGCCATTTATTTTAATTTTTCACTTTTAAGGTATCCGACTACGTTCGGAGCTTCGGAGCTGTAATTTTTCAAAAGCGTACAGACGAATATTTTTTTTAATATTTAGTATCACTTAGATTAGAATACACGTATGAAATAGCTTCAAGAATATTATTACAGTAAAAAAATTATTTAAATGCATTATTTTGGCAAAAAATGAACTTAGAATTACTTATTTTCAAAATATTGTCCTTTTATGAAAAATGCTTCTATTTTAATAATAGTTTGCTTATATATACAGGTGACACTTATCCAGAGAGCTTGAACTGAGAAAGATTTTTTTTAAAATTCACATTTTTTTCAGAGTTATTAAAAATTTAAATAATTATTGGTGTATTTTTTTTAAAAATTATTTTCTCTAATGTATTAAATTATAGATAAATCCAATTCTATAAATTAAATATTTCAGAAATCCTAGTTCAGGCTCTGTACAGAGGTCTGAGCTATATACAAGGGGTGATCAAATGAAAAGGTACGAAACGACATAAAAATGAAACAGTTAAATATTTGCATATTCGCCAAGGGAGAATGTAGCGAGACATCTCGGATGCCATTGGAGACTGACTGGGATCGGATCATGCGCGGTGCCCGCATGCGCAGGAGAGAGCAAAGGCTCTTATAAAAAGCGGCGTCCAAATGATGCGAGCACAGAATTACTCGAGCACAGAAAAAACATTAACTCCGATGTGTACTGTGAGACACTCCGACGCCTACGCAGGTCCATCAAGAACAAAAGACCAGGGCTGCTCACGGAGGGTGTGGTTCTGCTCCATGATAACGCGCGTTCACACGTCTCCAGAGTCACACAAATGGAACTGGACAAGTTCCAATGGGAGACGTTGGACCATCCGTCCTACAGTCCGGACATGTCACCCTGCGATTTCCATGTGTTTGGTCCACTGTAGAAACACCTGAAAGGAAAGCGCTTCAACTCGGACGACGTACTCAAAGACACTGTGAAGGACTGGGTCTCGTCACAGCCACAGGAATTCTGGGAACAAGGAATCCTGCTGCTTGTTCATCAGTGGGATCGTTGTGCTCAGGCCTATGGTGTATATTTTGAATAAAGTCTATATTTGTACCCACCGTGTCGTTTCGTACCTTTTCATTTGATCACCCCTTGTATATATATGAAAAATATTATTATTAAAGAAGAATTTAGCATAAAAACAGAATTTTTTTAAAAAGGTAATTCAATGTTAATTTTTTATTAAAATATTGCCTTTAGATTTTTTATTGTAATAACGTACTTCAAAAAATTTTATATGTGTATTGTAATCTAGGTTACATTAAATATATTTTTTAAAAAATATTTGTTTGGGCGCTATTGCAAAATTAAAATTCCGAACGTAGTCGGATACATTAAAAAAATTATATAAATATCACACAATTATTTTGTGATAGAAAAATCTTCAACCAAGTATAATTTTCAGTAAATATATAATTTTGTAATAACATTTGTTATGCAAAAAAAATTATGTAAAACTCTTACCTGAAGCAGTCTTATTACAGGGAGTAAAATAAAGTATGTTATTTACAGGAAATCCATTACAAAAGAAAAAAAATATATAATTGAATCTACTACATGTTACTCTTGAAAGATTATATTTCCTTCAAAAAACAACTAAATCAGAAGTTGAAGCGATGAGAGGAAAACATTAGTGCTTTCTTGAAATTAATGTTAATGCTGCAGTATTGTTTCTAAGGAAAATTTTTTGTCTTATTAATTAAAGAATTTGAGAATTTTTCACTTTTATGCATTTAAATATTCTCACATAATTTATTTGTTCCATTAGCCCGATTCTTCACCCTACAGAATTTAAATTTTTGAATAGAAGGTAACTAAATGTCCTTTCCAAAAAAATTATTGTATTTCCAAATTTCAAAATGTGTTTTGTTCAAAGAAAATTTATACAAAAAATAGGAACTTACAAAAAAAAAAAACTTGATTCGAATTTGAGTGTTGTCAACATTTCAAGAATAAGAGTTTTGACGAATGCTTTTTATCGAGGTTTTTATTTCTTTTCAACATACTTACAGTATATAAATGTTTTCTTTCCAAGAGTTTTAGAATGAATTTTGAGAAAAACAAACAAAATAACAGAAAAGCAAAGTATAAAAAATACACCAGACATTTACAAACAAAAAAAAGTATTTTGAGTGTGACGTAAAATGAATTTAAAATCTGTTACAATGCTAAAGTTTGAAACAATTTCGGTGTCATCATAAAACAATTGTAATACTTAAAATGAGTTTATAACTCTTTAATGTACCAATTCTAATTAAATTTAAAATATGTATTTATATTTTGAGATATTAAATATTAAACCGACAGATTTTACCTGCATCGGTCCCCTAAATACGATGTGGATTCCATAGAAACGGGATTCGAACCTGCAGCTCTCCGGCCACGAGTTCATGACCTTAGGTTACAGTGGTCACAAATCTACATACATAGGGACGGAAAAGCAAATATCTAAGCAAAATAGAAAATGTTTAAGTTGAATTTATAACAATAAATGGCATGTGGAATTTAAAAGCTTTTCTCCACGTGAATGTCTGTAAATCTTTCTTCTCAATGAATTTTTCGATTGCATTCCAACAATATGTCATGCTTCAGAAATTTTTAGAAACAAAATGTTCTACAAAGAAAGCGAACATTTGATGACGTTATTAAAATATCCCCGGTGTTGTAGATTGGAATGAGATAAGAAAGAAAGTTATCTTGTGTCCTATATATATATATATATATATATTCAAATTCCTCTCAATAATTGCGCTCGTGATTTATTAGCCCCTGTTAACCCGGCATCACTCGCATGAAAAAAAAAAACCTAAAATTCTCTCGCAGGGTGTGCCATACCCAAGGGCGTATGCATTGTGTTTTTGCCGTAAAATTTGTATACATAGGCTATAAAGGAAGAAAAGTAAGAAATACAACATGCGTATTATATTTTTCACATGTAAGTTTAAGGATCCGTACACCTTCAAAATGTCATTTTCGTCGAAATTTCGATTTTTGAATTTTGAATTATTTAAAATTCGAACTTTTTCTTTAAAATGTGTGCTTAAATTCTGTTTTCATCTAATTTAGAACTTAATTTATGGGATTTGAATTTTACTCGGTAGCTACTTTTTGAAACCGAAGTACAAGGAAGTTTCGGAGCATTTCGGAAGTTGAAAAAATGTTTGTTTACATTTTATTTTACAAAGTATCGTTTAAATATGCAATAGTAGAAAATTTATATACTTAAAATATGAATTTGAGTTTTCAGAATCTTCAAAAATATAATTGCAACATTTTTTACTAATATTTTTATCAGAATCTGGCAGAAAAGAGAGTGTGTATTGTTTGTTTACATTTCCTTACGATTGCGCCGCACTTTAGAAGTTTCTGTTAAATAATTTTTATTACTGAGATTTATTTTTTCCTTTAAAATGGGAAATTCAAACGTAGAATTAGTGCAAAGAGAAAAAGACAATTTCCTGTAATGAATCTACTAATAAAGATTACAAAAATTGTAGCTAAACATCCGCCCAACGCCAGTTCTTCAAAATCAAAATGCCTGCTGTTTTTGATGAAGAATGCAGAGTATTAACATAAAACATTACTGAAAACAGAATTATAGATATTGATGTCCACTTAAGTGTTTTGTTACAACTTTGTTGCCAAGATGTCTCGAAGAAGGTTTACTTTTTATGGATGCAAGGTATGGTTTGTGCTCAATTTTGTTATAAGGTAACTGTAACTTTTACTCAGTGTTTTCTAGTTCAAAGAAACTTTGAACTGTCCTGAAGTAAGTACAAGATTTGTTTATGGTATGAGACAAATTGGTAAAGGTTTTCTGATGGTTTAAATATATGGTACGTTAAATTTACCAGGCTCAGTAAAACTGCGTACACTAATCATGAGAACAAACTCATATCTGTGATTTCAGAAGTTAGAGAACTACATGCAAAAAGCAGCTTATAACTGTTAGTGCTACATCCTCTAAAAATAAAATAGTTGAATGTGGTGTTTCAGTTGACGGAACATGGCAGCGTAGGGGTTACACTTCCATGAATGGGTGTGTCGCAGCTTTGTCAGTTGACACTGGTAAAGTAGTGGACATTGAAATAATGTCGTCATATTGCCTCATCTGCGGAAAGATTTCTGAAATGCTTAAAAGCATTGAATCGCAAACTTTTGCTGCAGATCACGTATGCCATAGCAATTTTCAAGGTTCTGCGTTAAAAATGGAAGCTGTTGGTGCAACTAGAATCTTCCAACGTTCTATTGTGAAGCGAGGCCTTAAATATGCACAATATTATGGTGACGGGGATTCTTTAAGGGTTTTATCAGTCTCAAAGATACTTATGGTAAAAATAGTGTCACAAAATATGAATGCATCGGTCATGTACAAAAGAGAGTAGGTGCGAGATTGCGCAAACTAAAGTCGAAAAATAAAAATCTGTCTGGTAAAGGCAAACTCACCGACTCTTTTATTGACCGATTGCAAAACTATTATGGGATTGCTGTTCGTAGCAATGTTGGAAACCTCTCCGTTCTTCAACAAAATGTTATTGCGGCCTGTTTCATTGCTCATCAAGTGCCAAGAAACCCATGCATGGACAGTGTCCCATCGGAAAAGATAGTTGGTGCTACTACCAGCGAGCACTATCTTGTGGCCAAAGAAAAAGAAAAATAAAGGTTTATCTAATGAAGTGTTAAACATGATTAAGCCTACATATTTAGAATTATGTACCAAAGAACTACTTACTAAATGTTGAATGGCAAAACGCAAAACTCAAATGAGTGCTTAAATGGCAAACCATATGGCAGAGAGTACCGAAAGAAATTTTCGTGTGCCTCAAAACTTTAAAATATGGTGCATTGGATGATGTTATACAATTTAATGATGGGTACAAGGGTTGTGTTGACATTTTAAAAAAAACTTTATCCCTGGTTATTTTACTTTAAAATCGTACAAACATCTTGACGTCAATAGAATTAATGATGCAGAACGTCATTCAACACCAAATGTAAAGCAGCGTAGAAAATATTAAAAGCTAGAGGAAAAAATTAATGTTTTAGAGAGTAAAGAGGGTGTTATTTATAAATCAGGGGCATTTTAAGTATATCTAATTGTGTTTAATATTAAAAATTGCAGTTTAAAGTTTATTTCTGATTGATCTCAAAATGCATTTTTTTAACGTATTGCCATCTGACAACGTAAATATTAGAATGTTGTGAACCAAATTATATTAAATTTTACAAGTACATTTATTTTATAGATTTAAAGAACCCCTACCCCCTTTCCATGATTATAGAGTTGATATGTTTTTAATAACTAAGGTCTATATCATGTCTCGTAATAATTTTTAGTGATTTTTCAATGTTCTTTTACTCGAACCGAAATAAAAATTGTAATAATTTGATTATCATTAGGAAAATAGTACCAGCCCTAAAAAATGTTATGATGATCAACATCAAATTTACAGAAAA